>CM060957.1:112831180-113131180 GCA_030765055.1 Mantis religiosa | reverse complement strand
TAGCCCCGCTGTTGCAACTCTATGCCATCAAATTACTATGACTACAAATAAAGGTTGTGAGATTTTTTTTAATGGCAACATTTCTTTTTTTTCTGCACCCTTCAAGTCTCAGAACGCTATGCAAAACGTGCTACGGAAATCAAATATAATTAGCAGTTCCACTCATTTTGGCTAATCAATGTCCCTGGATGATTAAAGTGCTCTTGCTCAATACCAGAAAATTCATCAGCAGTAACTACTAAGGAGTCACAAAGGGACTTTGTGATCCTTTCTACTTCTGAACAAAGTGTATATAAACCGGACTCGCCTATAGGTTTGTGCGATAGGGTCACGTAAATATCTTGTTTGAATACTTTCCACGAGGTCTTCCTGCTGAACAACAGTACCCTAATATAGGTAATAATTTGCAGAAATATTTCCATTGTAAGCTTTGGTTTTTGCATATGCAATGAGATTAGGGTAATAAGGTAGAACCTTAAGCAAAAGTAAAATATTAACAATGGGTCACTTTTCAAACATCTGAAATTCTGTTCTTTTTGCAAGACGAATAGAGTAAGGGATAGCGACCCGACACTAGCAAATGTTGTATTTACAACATACAAAAGGTTATTTTGCTGAAATTAATAATTTTACAAGGATTTTGTCTGTTACAAATCGGATGCCTTAAGGAGAACTGTACATTTTATGTATAAATATTTTGTATTTTGTATTACCAGTCATCCAGAACGAAGGGATACTCAGAAACCACTCCCAGAAAATTCGCAATATGGATTTTAGTTCTTATGAAGATAACTTAAATATTCCGTAGTTCATCGAAATAGTTGTAGTTTTTTTTTTTATATAAAAGCTGTAAATGACAGTTAAGGGTTAGAATTTTTAAACTGTCATGGCGTATTCTGCGAATATACTGAATCCGCATCTGATTGTATTTGTGGAAATCATCTTCAAGATGTCCCTCACATTTTATTTATTGTCCATCGTTCTGTTTTGAAAGATACAAACTTGAATTATTGCTTCAATCCTTAGGTTACACTTTTTCAAAACCACTTAAACATATTAAGATTAATTACAAAACTTATCAATATTCCATGGCTTTCTTAAACAAAATATTTCTTAAGCTAAAATCTTCATTTGATATTTGCTGTTTCTCAGCTTGATATTGAATTTTGTTATGTTTTTTAAATTGTATTATATTTATAAGTTTGTGAAATATATTCCTAATATACCTTTGGTAAAATAGGAATAAAAAATTTGGATAATAAATAAATAAATCTACTGAAACAAAATACCAAGTTTGGTATTCAAATAAATTTTCGTGTTATAGTAATGGTTTTCACAGTTACAGCTTTTTGGGGGTTTAGTACAAAAATATACATTAAATATGACATGTCAACATGGACGTTTTCGCTAGAGTGGAATATTCCGCTGCTTGCTACCTATTTATGCATTCTAGGAGTTAAATGTACAGAAATTGTTGTTCCAGAAACGTTTTATGTGCTATACAGCCATTTCAGTTACAGCATTGTGAAATGATTTGGATGGACTGCTATGACCTTTCCACCTTCATTAAAATATGGTGATCAGGAATTATATGAAGGCAACTTTTGAAGAAGTTTATACCTCCTATATACGACATCCATTGGAGCAAGTTTCACAGATGTGCTATAAGCATCCTCGTGGCTGCCTAGAGGATGAAGATTTATTCCAGGCAAATGCTCTCTTCACAGTTTTGAGTGCAAGCACCGTATTGTGGCAAACCGCACGAAAGTGGCTGCATGCTTCTTCATAGAGCTCACTACGTCTGCCTGTGCTCGGTTCTACCAGATGATGACTGGTATTCAGGATTAGCCGGAGAGAAAATGGGTTACAAACCGTAAACAAGAAACTTTTACTAATGAATGGGCTTACAGGTGGTCAAGTGCGTAAAGGTGTGCGAGGCTACGCAATGAATCACATGGAAGGAGTACAAATTACAGCTCAGAAGCGAAGGGAAAACTGGGAGATTCACGATGAATTAACTGTTATCTCCCAACAGGGTTAGTCACCTTTCACTAACCTCCACCTTTGGACCATTACATATTTCCCTTTGTTATCAAGCACGTCAGAAATAGTTAAAACAGAGTGGGATTGTTAACAACGCAGAATCACATCACGCACAATACATCTGCTTTATGCTCGGGGCTTCAGTTATTTGGCATGTGCAGCTGCAGCTGCCATTTTGGGTTAAATAATCTCTAGACTTATAAATTTGTGTGCAACATTTTCATGATATTGTGTGCGCACTGCTCTACAAACTATTTTTATAATATCGTGTTTTCCTGTTTAAACTTTATTAATTTAAAAAGAAAATGTCTACAGAAATTCCTTTACTGCAAATTTATTTGAAACATTCAAGCAAAATAAAAGGGACTGAAGCTACAGTAAAGTACTTTTAAACCTCTCATGCACAATTCATGATCACGTGAGAAAACACAATAATTGCTACATCAGACTTCAAATAACGGAAAGTAATTCAAAATTAAAACTGTACATAATAATTATGCCCGAACATTCTACATATTTTTATTCCTGTAGGCCTCAGGTTTTAACCTATATCTTGCGCTATAGAACTTGCTAAAACAAAATATGTACATACATTGAATTTGTCGTATAAATATCTCTCACTTCAATCAAAATGGTTAACAGCAATTTTTCGAGGTGAAGAATACTTTGGAAGCTTTTACTTCCTTTTTTTAAAAAAAAACAATCTTCTCACCCATTGATGTTTACAAACTCCAGGACACTGAAGGACTACTTTCTAAATTTAACATCTCTCCCGTCATGGTTTAAGTTATGGCTATCAAATTAAAGCTCACAACCTAAATGGACAGTATTGCAGAGGAATCTGCCAATTTTCAGGAGAAGAAAATGTCCGACGCTTATATTGATATATTTAATTCAAGTTCTCAAAGATAGTACACGATCACACTTATCATTTGCTAAACACTTTGCATACATCACGCATGAAAAACGTTGACTAAGTCTATTACTAGTTTCAACACTAAAACATATTACAATATAACATGTTTCACACAACCAATCTCTATTGTCTTTCTTTCTAAAAACAGGTCCACCAACTTCCTTGCATAAAATGCGACCAACTGTCACTGAACAACTTTCGTGTAGGGACTTTGAAAATATAGTAAACATAAAGGAAATAACTATCTTATAGAAGTATACGAAAGTATTTCAGAAACATTTCAGACGTTTACAATAATTACGTTAAAGCAGCTTTTTAAAGTGGAGTATAGCCCAAAATTTTGTACTCTACCTAAAGTGTGACAGTGGATATTTGTCAAATTGAGATTTGCCAAATTGTACAGACGACTACATCGGAGATTCAATATATGAGTAAAGCTGCTTTTTAAGCGCAAATATATGTTACAGCCTTTATTTTGTGAAAACCTATGGCTAGAGATTTTCATTAACCTAACTGGCTGGCCGCACAAGAACTACAACAATATGGTTTATAATAGAATAAAAATAAGAATATGGAGAGGTAATTTCTTAAAATGATCGATTTTCTTTTAACATTAATATTTGGGTGTCTTTGCTTCTTGAAAAAATCATCTTGGATGTATATCACAACATACATCATCACTATCCATTAAGATGGGATAAACTTGCATACGTTGAATATACCTCAGAAAAACTTTTTGAGAGTTATAAGTGTATAATTTCTGTAAGCAAGCCAAGTTTATATTAGATACCGCAAAGAAGTAATATGTAAAAAGTTATGATCATGAGAGTATAATGAAGGGAGTAGGTAACTTTGTAGGTTGTAATAACACTGCTCAGTAATTTAGAACTTCTTTTTTGATGTTTTGGTTCTGAATATCATTTCCCCGTAATTTTTGGACACTGATTCCAAATATGACATCCACTTTCTTGTAACACGTCCAGATTTTTCAAAAAAGTGAAAACAAACATTTTATATTCACCTATTAGCGCTATATATTTATACACTTCTACAAGATCACTATTATGCTAGAGAACATTGCGTGTATAATTAAGTATGTAGTTATGGCAGTTTAAACACAACTTAAGTACATTTTACAAGGATTATCAACTTCAGATAGAAAAAAGTGACATAACTAGGGAGAAATTTTCTTTCTTTTGCACATCTTCCATGCGTATAAAGATTACGTTTCCTTTTCAGAGACCAACAACAGACTGCCATCATGGTAACACTTCATCCTCTATGGTACACCTTCTTTCTGTGTATTTTAAGTCCTGGTGGAAAGGTTCACCATGTTCATCACTGTAAAATCCCAGACAGCAATCTGGAAAATAATCATTGTGAGCATGACAGATGTGCAATTTCAAACTCATGCTACAACCAAGTTTTCTCAAGTTCTCCAACATGGTGTTCACATTAGTTTTGTAATCTTGACTGCTTGTGTTTCTTAAGTAGTTGTTTACAAAATCTTTGTAGCTCTGCTAGGTACACTTTTCTGTTTATCTCATTTTATTTTCCAAATTCAGGTCACACATTAATTTTCTGATCTGTGGTACTGTAAAACACCTGCATTCAGCTTACAAAGGGTTATTCTGTTATAAATACTACATATGCGCTTAAAAAGTCACAATACCATGGTATTATACTTCAGTAATAGAGACTTTCCATGCCCTACCATGAGATTTTATGAAATAAGAACTCTGTATGTTCTCAAAAATCTGACCTGATGGAAAAATACGGATTGCACTGTTGAACGCAGGGTAAAAATTCCGTTTAAGAACACTCAATCATTCGAAAGCATAACCTTTGCTGCAGAGCAGTGTAATTTCTAAATGATTTAAGCAAACCACACTTTTGAGTAAAGTTTCAAATATATCCTCTAATTTTCGTATGCATCAATAAGATTTCATGCATATGGTCGTTTATCCTCCGCAGTTTTAATTTTTATGTACATGTGTTGTGACTTTGTGGATTCGTAGAGTTAAAAGTCCAATTTGCCGAAATTCTAAATGTTCTTTATTTGCGTAGAAATACACTCCGTGGCGGCAGAATTACATCGCATATCACAATCTACAATACCAAGCTAGAGGACAATAACAAATAGCTTACTAAACTTCCACTGTTGACAACACACTTGATACATGACCTTATAACAACAACTTGCAACTCACTCTGTTTACTACTGTCCGGCTGGCGGGTCAGTATCGCTTTTACATCTCCTGATGATTTCTAGAGCACTCTAAAATAAACCAGAAATCAAATTATCTCTACCAGTCCAGAACTAACTAGAAATTTCCATTTATCTTAGTTTGTTTGTTTTGACAGACCTTTATCTGCATGTTATCTTCGTCTGCCGGCTCTTGGTATTCCCACTGCCCGCCTATCAGTTACTTTTGTGTAAACAAGCCGCGCGATCGTAGATACTGATTCGCGACACTGCTACCTCCACAAGACTGGTCGTCTCGAAGAACCCCATCGTAGTGGGCCAGAGGATTCAAGTGTACCACCAACATCTTCCCTCGTAACACCTGGATGCGGTAGAATACGTCGTTAGTCCTCTTCAGCACCCGGTACGAGCCTTGCCACGGCTGTTGAAGTTTGTCGATTGTTCGGTTTGTCCCAGGTATCCTCCTGAAGTACCGGCGTGCACTTCCTCCAAAACCTCCGGGACCTTAATTCGGGGAAGTACCAACTGTTGTCTCTGCGGCTTCCCGTCAGGCGATTCCCATACCCGGAACAGCACGCCATCTCTGATCTTCAGCGTGTCCCATTGGGCCCAGTACGACTTATAGGTGGCGCTCCTCCGTGCGACGTCTTCCTAGTTTGGTCTTGTCCCAGGCACCGCTTTCCCCAAGAGTGGTCCCAAGTCTGCGTGCGCCAGCTGCTCCCTCCTCAGGACTGCGCTATCCCAGCTGTCCGCAGGTACTGCCGTGACTACTCGGACTGCTGCGGCACGCTCCTTCTCTTCCACTCTTGCGCAATGGCCGCACTCCTCTGGGCAGGGTCTTGGGACATGGCGTCTGCGTTACCGCGGTTCTTCCCTCTACGATGCTCAGAGGTGAAGTCGTACTGCTGCAGCCTCTGAACCCAACGTGCTGTCTGGCCTTCCAGGTTTATTAAGTTCAGTAGTCAGGTTAGGGTGGAGTGGTCAGTCCTCAGGTGCAAAGGCTGACCGTGCAGGTACTTGTGGTAGTGCTCCAATGTGTTTACAACAGCCAGTAACTCTTGCCGGATGACGCAGTAGTTCTTGTCTGCCTTGGCTGAAGACGCGCTGCTATCGTCTCAGCAGTTGTCGAACCTTCTCGAGCTATTTCGCGGTCAGGCGATCGGCCGCCCTCTTCAGCAAGCCTTCCAGCTGGGGCTCCAGGTGTTGCGTTGGCACCGGTTCCTGTGCCTTGTAGATTGCTGTCACGATGACCAAGGGCTCGCACGTCCCTATCTCCTTTCCGGCCTGGACGTCGTGATCGATGTCCGCTAGGTTAAGCAGCCTCACTGGCACCTCTCGGCACGGCAACAATGTTCTTCATTCACGTTCCTTCCAGTCGCGCCGTCACCACCACCTCTTTTCTCGCGATGACCCGGGTCTTCCTTCAAGATGACCCTGCAGATTCCAAGGCGTTCTTTAGGTTTCCGGAGAATGAACTCTTCTGCATTGAGTCGCAGGACCTTCCTGCCATAGTTGACCGTCGCCCCATGGCTCCTGAGGGCATCCAGTCCCAGTATCACCTCCACAGCTACCTCCGCGACGAACACCCACTGACGCACGGCACTCCGTCCCAAGGTCAATTTCAGCAGAGCCTCCATCTCCACGGGCAAGGTGTCGCCTGATACCGTCACCAGGTGGTACGATCAGCTTGGTTTCCTCGATGGCAAACCATTGGCCATGTCAGGTCTGATGGTCACGGCTGCCCCGGTGTCCACCAGCACGCGGCACGGTCTCCCTCTCACCCAACCGTCGGCGATGAGGCTATCATCCATACGCTGGCTGACGGCGCGCAGTGTCACTCGAGGAGATGGTGGTGATGGTGCCGACGTGCTCCTCGCCACACCGGACATTAGTCGTTCTTCCGGCTGCTGTTCCTGGTGTCGGTCATCTTCGCGGTCATCGTCGCGGCCAAGTTGCTATTTGCAGCTTCCGTCTTCATGGTCAATCCGGCCTTCATTTCTTCCATCTTTTCGGTGATATTGTCAATGTCCCGCTTCCTGACACCAATTGTGACTTTGTGGGTTCGTAGAATTAAAAGTCCAATTTGCCGAAATTCTAAATGTTCCTTATTTGTGTAGAAATACACTCCGTGGCGGCAGAATTATATCACATATCACGATCTACAACACCAAGGTCGATGACATTAGCAAACAGCTTACTTAACTTCCACTGTTGACAACACTCTTGTTACATGACTTTATAACAACAACTTGCAACTCACTCTGTTTACTACTGTCCGGCTGGCGTGTCACAATCGCTTTTATATCTCCTGATAATTTCTAGATCATTCTAAAATAAACCAGAAACAGAATTATCTCTATCAGTCCAAAAGTAACTAGAAATTTCCATTTCTCTCATTTTGTTTGTATCGGCAGACCTTTATCTGCATGTTATCTTTTCTGCCAGCTCTTGGTTTTCACACTGTCCGCCCATAAGTTCCTTTTGTGTAAACAAGCCGCGCGATCGTAGATACTGGTTCGGGACAGTATTAAGTTTATGTGTTTTTGAGATAAGCACATACGCACTCTCCCAGTATCTGTATAAAGAAATAGCGTTTATATCTCACATTAAAGAGGTTTCGAGCCCCAATTTAGTTCAGGATGGAAATGATATGAAAAGGACAAGGCTTTCTTCGGGGTTTTGCCTTATCCTGAAAGATAAATGTTCGGTGAATCTAAGCATAGTATCATCCATTCGTCCCATATGAGGGACTTTAAAGATAAACGTGCATACCTTATATAATACTGAATAAAACATAAGCGATTAAAGCAAACTCCCTGGTATTGGATAGTTAACAATAATTTTGTCTACCGAATCAAATCTAACAGAACCTAATCGTGTATAGCAGGCCTGGGGAACAGCACTCGCCAATCGTAAGGACATTTCCCCCACTTACCTTTCCTTTCTGAACTTCAAAGAAGTAGGTAGGACCAAAGAGTAAACCAGCTCCAGCTAATGTGCGAGTGCTAACGTAAGGAAGAGTGGGCCTCTCTTTCACACCTTCATGTAATATTCCCCAGCGCTGTTATATAGATAAGTACATGAATTTATGTTTCGCCTGTCTGTGTAATTAAACTCTTAACATATGGGATAAATATTATTGTTGGTATTTAAGAAATGCAGCAGCTTTCAAGGATACGAAATCTAGATTTTCCATAAAATCATCTCCCAAATTATCTCTCACAAGTATATTATTTTAGAATTTCTAATTTGCTTGAAAATATAATGGCTTCTATTCCATGTCACACATAATGCAATAAAATGTTGAATTAGCTAAAAATAGCCTGGAGGGCCACCACGTGTCACCACAATTTTAGTAACGCTACTCAACCTGTGGTGTGTTCTCTAGCCTCAGTCTCAGCAAGACTCTTATCTTAAGGTATTCATGGGTGTGTAGGAGTAAGAATGACATTGGTATCCAAGTTTAAGACTTGTTTAATAGCTGGTCCTTTTTATAATATTCATTGTAATCGTGAAGTTGCCGACCAATGTACACCAATTTATATTAATGTCCGGAGTTACCGTATGTGAAACGCATATTACGCGCTATTTACAGCGAGAAAATACACTCCCTCTAGCCATGTTTTTTCTTCCTCGACGACCAGCCAAGTTCTTCCTCCTTTCAAGAAAATGTGTTATTCACACCCCATAATTCCCTAACCATCTTGTAGTTTGTAACAGTTGTTCCGTTGACCAGCTACTAAGAGAGGTCCCAGCATCTTTTACAAGTGTTTACCATCTGGGCTTCCCTCGAAGGCGGCTTCCTCATAGTTAACTGCTCAACCGACATCCAGCTTCACATTTAACGAATATATGAAATGTTCATATCTAATCTATTATGACTTAATTTATTGAATGCAATATTTGTGTATCATACATTATGGTTCAGCTTTTTGGGTCACTATAACAGATAAACGTACTGGTAAAATATTTAGAGATTCTTGCATACAATTTTAGTTTAACCGGTTCTGAAAAGTTTCATTATTTATATGTGTCCTTCAAACTTTGAATTTTGAAATGTATTAAGCTACACAATTATAAAATTATAACCAACAATTTAGTTCTAATCAAACAATGCAAAGAGCACTCCATATATGCATATGGCAAATTTCTTTTTTAACTTTCGACAGACATATATGTGTTTATCATTTATTCCTTTGCAGTTTTATGCAACCGGAACAGGACAAGTGATGAATTTGATTCCAGAAAACAGTTCTTAGGATTAAGAATATGTAGCACAATATGTATGAAGAAATAACAAATGGTAAGTAAAATCCCATGATTGTAACACAACTGATATATTACATGCGGTTAATAGTAATTAGCGGTTGCAGACTATCTCTGTGGTTCACTGATGGCGTGTGGCGTGGTGGATTCAAATACCATTCGTTTCTGCAGGGAAGAGTGTACTTTCATTTCAAATAATGTTATGCTCTCCACAAGGTCTGGAATGTCAATATATAGAGTGCCCCAAAATTAGAGTGACAAACTTAGGGGGCTGAGAGATGCATTATTTTAAACTCTGTTTCTTAAGCAACGCTCCTTTTTTGCTGCGGTGCTCCGTTTGAGCGCTACACGAGGTAACTTCAAAGCAAATGCTGGAACGCACGCCTATTGCGGTTAACACAAAGAGTGTCATATTCTGTCGTACTCTCGTAGACATTCCCTCACGACTCTCGCGAAGTCATTCCTGCGATTTTGCCAGCTGCTCAGGTTATTCCTCCTCTTGAGGGGCCCAAATGACCTTGTTGTCGACGGGCCCTTAAAAACCACACTCACTCACTATTCCTCCTCTTGAGATACAGGTCTTTCATATACTATAGTGCTCATATGTCCCCACAAAAAGAAGTCAAGTGAAGTAAGGTTAGAGGATGGACCGGCCAGGAAATGGGCCCATTTCTGGCTAAACAGTGATAGTCGTATGTCACTTTAAGATGACAACGTTCTTTAACATCAAAATGAGCTGATGCTCCAACATGTTATTATCCTCTCTGATATGAAAGGAGATTCTTTCAATTATATCAGGCAAAACTTGTGGCAGAAATAATAAGTAATTGGCAGTTTTGACTGGGCCAGCAAAATGTACGGCTATATGAAGAAGTTATCCATAATACTGGCCCACGCATTAACACCAAATCTCAGTTGATTGACCTCTGAAATGTATGCAGATTTTTGGAGGCCCTAACATGTGAATTTCAGCAGTTAAATAACTACTTACGTGTGAAATCTTTTTCATACATATGTGAACATGGCATGGGACGCAAACAGTACGTCATTCCCAACTTTGTCCAGATATCAAGGTGAAAAGCTGCAACATTTCCTGCAGAGTTCTTCAAGTAGCACTACGACTTAGGGACAAGTTTCGAGTGATAGCAGGGTTGTTCTCAGTGCACCTATGACCGTCCTTGACCTTCTGCTCATCTATCCAAAAAGAAATGATAAATGAAGGGTAGGAATACCCAATCCTCTGTGATCATACAGTCCTTTCAGATTAGCAATGACCTCTTTAAGAATTGCTGCCCAATCATTTCCATCTATGGCCATCCAGCTCCATATCTTAATTCCTCCATTAACAATATCCTTCAGGGCATCATCTAGGCATCGTAATTTGGGTACTCGTAATGTTCTTTTACCACTCCAGCCACTCCACCATTCACTCTAGCCATCTAATTTTAATATCAGTGACAATACTTGTATCCTTATATAGTTCTTGCAGTTCATAATTGGTCCTAATTCTACACTCTCCCGTCTTATGAATGAATCAATGTGAGTGGGTAGGGCCCTTTCGTTCCCTGCACGTAGGCCGCATGTTGGCCCTACTGTGCCCCTCTTACTGGAGTGTTCATTCAAGTCCCGTAGCCATAAAAAAGTACAGGGTAAGTCTTGGATGAGCACTCCCTATATCATCTGATTTCCGTTTGTCTGAGACCAGGATAAATGTCTAAGTGTAGGTTAGTTATGTCTAGTTAAAGGTTAGCAGAATCCTGCTGTTCTTTCTGCTAAGTTCCTATATCATAAACTGAGACTGCCTAGCTGTAGTAAGATTACGCCATGAAGTGCCATTTTGAGGTGATATCCAATCAAGGACCCCATATCTGGCCCTTCCTCCCTTCTCTTAAGATTTTCTTTTCCCAAGTGCTCAATATGGCCATTGCTCGTTCAGGCAGATTCCAACTTTCGTTAACAAAGTAACATCGGTATAATACTTGTTTTATAAATTCTCAGTTTAATTTCATTTCAAATAAATTTGATTCTTACACATTTATATAATTTTCTTACCTCTATTTTATCCTATATCTCAGTTAATATCAGCATCAGCAAGTATATCTAGAGCCGAGATATCGGAACCTTGACCCTTTCTAAAAAATAACCTCATTTAGAACGATAATACAATATTTTTTCTCGTCTTTGTTATTCATATCTTTGGTTTTGTGCAGTTAAGTATTTTATTTAAAGCATTTTCCTCAGCTGTTTTAGGACATCATTTAGGGATGGCACATTTTGTGCGAATACAGCTACATCATCAGCAAAACCAAAGTAAAGAATCATTCTGTTAACCATTATTCGGTCTGGATTAATGTTGTTCCTTTTAACAATTCCCTCTAGGCCAATATTAAATAAGAGCGTTGATAAGTAATCACCTTGTCTTATCCCGACAACAGTTATGAACTTTTCTGATAGGAATTTATTTTTATATTAATTTCATTTTTAGTAAACATTAAGGTAATTTTGGTTAAGGCAATTATTTTAATGGGGATTCCAAATTCTGCCATAGCATCAAATATATAATTTCTATTTGGTGTACCAAGTGCCTGTTTATAATCAATATACATCTAGTGTAATGGCAAATTAAATTCATAAATCTGTAAAATACGTAAGGAAAAACCCTGATCAGTTGTAGACCTTACTCTGCGAAAGCCACGTTGGTAATCACCAAGTGCCGTTTCAACTTATGGTTCAATATATTTAGATAAAATATGGTTAATTTTCTATGTGACATGTGAAAGTGTGATTCCTCTATAATTATTAAACTTTAATGTCTTTTTGTGTAAAGGACATAATTATGACTGCACTCCAATCATTAGATATCTGTTCAAGCTGCCGAATATCAAGAATCAGATTATAGATGTGCTTCCATAATGCTCTACTGCAGTAGTGTATGAATTCCATGTCACATAATTATTTCTTGGGGTTCGACTATTCTTCGTTCTTCTTATTACATGATTTATCATAGAACTGCTTGGAGTGAAAAAAGGGTGTGGTCCAAAACCATCAAGTCAGGTGTAGATTTATCTTCTCGGGATTTATTTAACAAATTGTTAGTGTTCTATTCATAGTTTGTATTTGTTGTTCACCAGCAACAGTGCATTTTTCTTTATTTTGCACGCAATTGTTCTTGGTCAGAAACCAGTTTTTGATATTTCGGACAATTTCAAATTAAATTATTTTAACGCAGCATCTATGACTTAAGCTTTACTGGAGCAGCTAAATACAATAGGTATACACAGTAGAACTTACACTACCGTAAATACCGGGAGTTTATTCACAGATAACCAGAATCTTCTAGAGATATTGCTTTCTTCATTTCCAAGAAAAAAATTTCAGCAGCTGTTTCAGGGAATCGGTTAGTGAATGAGTTAATAAGTGCATTTCTGGGGAAAAGCTATTGTATAAAGGAGTTTGAGGCTGTTTGTGTGGTGTGCAGGGAATGCTGTTACAGCATAAGATCTTTTACTTGACTCCCCAGACGTGAACCATCCGTAAACACAGGCTACGTCGTACGTTTTTAATTATTATATGGTGAATAAAAATAAAGTAACCATAGAACTTCACATTGTACAAGGGACATTGACACCTTAGTGTAGTAACATGTCAGAAAGAAAAAATTAAATTGCACATAAGTTCATAACATTGAAACATTAAATGAATTAACAAAAGTTATTTAAGGAAGTCATTTAAGTTATTGCCAAAAGATAAAGAATTATTTGGTGATAATATAAAATAAACACTTATTAAATTCTTGCAAACATTTTAAATTTATAAGAGTATATAAGAAAGAGAATGTAAAAGAGTAGCATTGGAATTATGGGCTATTTAGAGCAGATTTGCATGCCCTTTACATGCTGTAATTACACATTTAGTGCCCGCCTCGATAGCGTAGATGGTAGTCTGTCTGCCTCACGTTCAAGAGGTCCCGAGTTCGAATCTCGGTCAGGGTGAGTTACCTGGATAAGATTTTTCCGGGATTTTCCCTTATCCTTAAAGACGAATATCAGGTAGCTCTAAGTTCCATGGATCCCGGATACATCTGAGCATCATTTCACCAATTTCATTTATCGTCCGATATGACTTAACGTTGGAGGACGTGAATTACAAACAAACAAACAAACATTACACATTTAAATGACCAGAGAGGCCAAACTGCAACTGTTCTAACTTTATAATATTTGGAGATTGTTAACGAGACATAATAATGTGTAATTATTCCAAATGTTGTGTTTAACCTCATTTCTTTCGACGTGTATGAAAATAAAGAGGCAAATTTTAGGAACCAAAGAACATTTATTTGTATTTCATTTATCAGTGCGATCCATGTATTATTGTATTGAGTAGAAGAAGAACACTACATACTTGGAATACTGAGCAACATAATGTCTGCAGTTGGTGTCGGGGTCTTGGTAGTTTGTCTGCAGCAAATCCTTCGCCTCAGCTTGTGAAAATATGACCCAGCCGTGGTGCTGCTGTAATAGATCCGAAAGGCGGCGAACATATTATTACTAAAGTTTCTCCTAGCTACACGTGCTGTCCGGAAACCCGTTATTCTTTTGTTTCCTAACTACATTTCAGCCACCGGCTGTTCACAGGACAAGGAAGAACTCAAAAGTCCAAAGTTACCCATGCATCACATGCTACTCGCGGAATTCATTGGCAAAACTTCGGGTTCAAGGTTTTCGTCCTCTAAACCAACATCGGTATCCCACCTATAGAATTTTCAATGATGTTTCCTTCAGATGAACAGACTTCGAATATAATTTTCCTTTTCGCTTTACTTCTTCGTACCTACAAATAACGTACCCTTGTCAAATAAGGTTTTGGAAACAAAGTGGTATATTTTATATAATTTGTATTTTTATTACATAATTTTTATGTTCCAAAATTACTGTAAGTTCTAAGGATAAATCTACAAAAGTTAATAGAGTTTTAAGAGAGGAATTTGGATTATCACCCATCATGTCTACAATATATATATATATATATATATATATATATATATATATATATATATATATATATATATATATATATATATATATGCTATAGTTAGATCAAAATTTTTAATCGATTAACCGTGTTAATTATCGATCAATCGAGATATTGTCTGTTCAAAATTTAGGTTTAAGGATTATATGAAGTACTTCAATACTCTGTATATTTCATTAATTATGAAACGTTTTAATATTTAGATTCAAAATTTGTGTTTGCATCAAGTGCGCATGCTTTAAATATGTATTGGATTATATCTACAATATTTTTCTAACTAATTGTTTAGTAACGTATTATATCAATATCTACTAAGATTTGTGAGACTGACGTGCAGTTGTTTTGATAACGTTTTTCCTTAATACAAAACTTTTATTCAAGTTTACTTAGACTGCGAACAAGTGAAGGAGGTGGCCATGGCTTATCAGAATTTGTAATACTCCTGTTCTAAGAGTTATATTTCAAGAACAACAGTGTTATATGTAGTTATTCTACGAATTATACAAGAACGTCTACTGCAGTTGCTGTGTAAATAAAGGTAACCTTGTTACAATTATATTTCAGTAGTAATTCAATAAAGTTCTATCAGCGTTGGGGTTGAGGTTAGTGAAAATATATGCCAGTTGTTGATTAAACAACAGCGCATCAATATTCACACAAAATCAACAGTTTTGCTCTTCTATGTTGGCCACAGGCCTACTAAAACAAGATGCTGAAAAACGCAATGTGAACAACCCCATAATGTATAACTCAGCTCCTAGTTATTCAGCTATAACCCAAACGGGACCCAATAAAGAACAAGCCATAATAATCGAAGCCCACGACGGCATAACACTTAAAGAATATGTAACTGCAAAAGGTAACCTAACCAACCCCAGCAACATTCGATTTGTATCTTGAATATCGAACTCCAGAATCTGTATCTACCTCGCCAATAAAAAACTAGTAGATGAACTGGTATATAAACACCCCAAAGTAAAGGTGAACAACTTGTACTTAGAATTTAGGCCGCTTCTCACTAAAAATAAAAGAGTGATACTCCCTAATGTGTGCCCTGGTATTCCCAATCATGTTATCGAAGAAGACCTTCTGGCCCATGGAATTAAGCCTGTATCATCTATATCGTATATCAGGGCGGGAATAACTATCCCTAGATATACAACAATTTCCCCAATTATCAATTTATTTACACTGATGGATAAAAAACGGATCATGGTACTGGATGTTCAATAATAACTCCTGATAAAATTCTACAGCAGCGGTTACCTGACTATTATTCCACCTACAGTTCTGACTATACGCCATTTATCAAGCATTTACTTACATACTGACAGCACACCACAACTGCTATGCAATATGCTCTGACTCCCTGAGTAACTTGCAGAGCATGAAGAACTACACAACAGACAATAAATTAGTTCAGGACACACAGACACTATTCAATAACGTCACCGACGCTAGTAAAAACGTGGTTTTCATTTGGATCCCTTCCCATCAAGGAATAACAGGAAATGAAAGAGCGGACGAAGCTGCTAAAGACGCCACATCACTACGTCAACAAACGAACGTCCAAATTCCACATTCATATATTATAAATCAAGTCTCCAAAATAACAGAACAAAAATGGAAATCTGAATGGAATCAACAGCAACCAGGAAAATTACACCAAGTACGAAAAGGATCCACCGCTCTTCACCCAACCAAGCCGCTTACTGGAAAGGAGCAAGTCATTCTCACCCGTCTGCGAATTGGTCACTCCAGCCCAACTCATTTTTTGTTTATTTTTTTATTTCTTTACATTTATTTTTTACAATAATTTTTAAATATATTTTTATTATTAATATAAATAAAGGAAAATTTTATATATATGTATATATATATTAGTTTTAAATTTTTTTTTCATATCCTGGGGAAGCTGGTTGTATTAGTTATGAGCCAACCATAATGAGATCACTGCAATTTGTTTACTGTTCCGCAAAAATCACCACTTCTTCTCCGTAGAGGGCCCTATGATTTCAAGATAGACTCGCCAGTCAACTATGACACCATTCTTGCTCAATCAGAGAGTAAGAAATAACAAATAAAAATGAACGCTGTGTATATTTTGGGGTTGAATGTAAGGGTAGCTTACCGCTTATGTTAGTTTCTAAGATCTAAATATACTGGTGTTGCATATATCGACGTCTGCTGGATAAGTGCTAGTGCCAACCCCAGCAGATGTCATTTTGTAAACTTGTTACAAATAAATAAAATAAATAGATATTGTGAATGTTGGCTAGAAAGGTTCTTCATGTACAGCGCATACAGCTGATGGGTCACTCAGTTTATTGCAGAGATTTTTGAGGATACAATAATTAGTAAGGGCTTATGGCCTACTTGATCCCCTAATTGTACATCATGCAATTATGAAGTACAAAACCAGTGCCTACAGTTGAGAGGAATTAAAACAAAATATCAGGAGAGAAATTAATGCTACTTTGGAAGCGGGACTTATGTTTGTGAGTGGAAAATGCTGTAGATTGTGTTGCTGATGGACAGCATTTCCTGAGATATGTTTTATGTTAATTGTGATAATTGCTAATGGGATTTGAGTCCACGCATGTGTGACCAGCAGACAGGAACTGCACCTGCTGGCCAAGTTTTACAGCAGTTTTTGTGTGATTATTGCAAGCTGCTTGAGCTTGAAGATCCTTCAGCTGCTTGAATAACATTTTTTTCAAGTTTTTTCCAAATCTCTTCCACCCTATCACAAGTCAGATTCGAAGGAGATTCTGTAAGTTCAGCAAAGAGGTCCTTATTTTCTGTAAAGAAGTATTCTTTGCTATGGGCATGCAATTTGAAATAGTTGATCATTGTGCAAGTTGTTACAGCAGACTCCATCAATGCCCATTCACAGTACAAGTACTGTGTGTTAGTGTCTTTGTTCACAGCGATGATTACACATTTTCCCTCTTCCAAACATTTCTCTATCATGAAATGTTCTGGTACTTTTTCTTTTAAGTAATTTAATATTCCATCTCGCTTGCCATAACTTACAGATCCTCTTGCAAAAGTCTGAAGGCGGCTCTGTCTCATACATTTATTCACCCAAGATCTCAATTCATTTTTAAAAAAGTCATCATAAAACATTATGTTCAGATCACTGATGGATTTTTTCTTCTTTGAAATAGTCTTAATTTTGAAATAAAGATGGTATTTGACAGGTCCAGAAGTAGCGTGGGCTTCATATACAAGCGTATCCTTTTCCTCCCCACTTGTGACCTGTATATTGGTATATTCAATTTGGTTTACACGTTCAGTTATCTTTAGTGCTTCCATCAGGGTTTCTATACTCGGAACGTTTTGCTCACTTGTCTGTTTTTCCAGTTCTTTTATAGCAGTTTTTAGTTCTTCTATTTTTTTAGGCAACTCCTCTTTCCTTGCCATTGCTAAGGCAATCCTCTTCTCCATAATAGGAATCTATAGTTGCTACTGGTAGAATATCTTAATCTCAAGCGCTGTTGATTTGAATACTATTTATAAAGTCACGCAAATACGTTCACATTATTTTTACCGCTAATCCTGCTCCGGGTCTCATTGCATATCTTCTCTCAAGACAGCCGCAGCAATGAATACAAAAGAAACAGAAAACAACACGGAATCCCACAGGACATCTCCATACTGCTAAACAGTTTCAAACTACGCCGCAATCTGTTTGCTTACCTAAAAGATATAGACCTTTGGAGATTAATATAAACTATATGCAGCATACTTTAATTGTAATTAATAATATATACACAATGGTGTTAAAAATAAAATTTTTGTTTTGCAAAATACTGTTGTCAACTTATATATGTTCTTGTCTTTGTTTTCAGTTATCTGTATTTAATGTAAATTGTTTTCATAATTAATGTTATTCATGTGTATATTTTATGTGTGATTGTAATCCTATATATTGAATGTAAATTTTTATATATGTTACTAATTGTATTATTTTGTAAAAATGGTCGCGATATGACCCAGTAAGTTAAAGCGACCTTAAATTAATTAAAAAACAACAACTTTTATTCACTGTCATGAACTCAGAAACGTTACTGACTTACTGCAGTTAACAGCACAGTTACACCATCAGCAGTCCTGAGAAGAGGGATCAGCTATTGTTTCCATAGCTCCGTAAGCGAAGTGTTTGGTTCAAGGCTGTACAGTTCAGTTTATGCTAACAAGAGATAAACAATCGGTTGTATACGACATGTTGTCAAACACAAGATGTAAGGAAAGAAAACTCTCTGTCAACATCTGTATGCGGTTATGTATCTCTTAGAATATTTCACAACAGAAGTATTATTTAGACTCTCTCGGGGTTCTGAGTGATTTCTTTTAGCTTTCAGGAGTTATATTATCTCAAAGTTCAAAGAACATTAGGTGTCTAGTGAAAGTTTGATGCGTTGGGATGGCTGTTTACGTTGGAAGCAATACATCCACACAAAGAGGGCCAAATTTGGCTAAAACGGCTTTAATTAATATTTGTTGTTATGATTAACTTTAATCGACTCGATTAATCGATTAAAACTTTTTAATATTTAAACTAAAATAAAAATAAATCGATTAATCGCTTCGGTTAATCGATTAATTCACGCAGTACTAATATATACATATAGAAGTTTGGAGAGTAAGCTCCAATCAATGTGAATATAAACACAATACCTGTTGCAGATGACCAGGTGTTATTAGCAGAAAATACAGTTATTCTACAAATATCAACCAAATTGAGTGAAATAGGAAGAAGGTACAATATGAGAATCTCTGGAAGAAAAACTAAATCAGCGGCAATAATGGGAAAAAACAATGGAAAATCAAAATATTTATTCATGGGGAAATTATAGAAAAAGTTATAACGTGTAAGTACTTACGGCCAAGAATTTGAATTCTGAACAAGGTGGGAGTTGAAAATATTGAAACATAAAATAGATTAAATGAATTCAGAACACGAATTTTGGTAAAAACTATAAGGACAGAAATGTAAAGACTCCACAATAGTTTAAACAAGAGCTGATGTTCTCTTGTGAAACGTGGACATTAAGAACCAGAGAAAAGTGAAGATGGAAGTAGCTCAAATGAGATTTTTTGGACCACTTTGGAAATTATTAGATGAAATAGGATTAGGAGCACTGTATTAAGAGAACAGTTAATGGAAGAAAATATTACTGAAGGAATTCAGTGGCACCAACAAATATTGAAAGAACATGTTCTATGAATGCCCCTTAGGATATCCACGGCAAGACTTATTTTATGAACTTTCAGGTAGAGGAAGTGTGGAAGACAGAGGGATTTTAAATATGATTTATAAAAAAATATTTGGATAATTTTAAGTGAGTTAGCGGATAAAGGTTGCGTTTCTCAAGGTTGTGCAAGAGAACCTGCTTTCTTTCCGTTCAGACAGAAGGAACTTATTGACGACCTGCTTGCCTCAACTTAGTGGCCATATTGGCCGTATCTGTCAAAAGTGTAACCTAATTCGGGACGTCACAGAGAGTGGAGTTGATCGAATTTTCTGAGGCTCTGATATACCCTGACAAAATTCGCCAGAACGTATATACGGGAAACTGTCAAGTATAGTTTCACATTGACCTTTGGCAAAGGATATCTTCTTGTATCCCATGGATCAATTTCCTTGATCGGGCAAAGTAATTGGCAAGAATATGAAAGGCGTAGGATGCAATTTTGAAATTCAATACGGGACAAGGGGCATAGTTCACTAAATTTGCTTGTTCTTTGTTATTCGTTTTCTCATTGATGGAGTAGGTAGTGCCTAGTATTTCAGTATAAGGGTAATAATAAATATCAGATAGTAATAAGTGCTGGAGATAACTATAAAATAAAAACTCCTTTGTACATTCAATACTGGAAAATAGAAGAAAGAACAACTTGGGATGTGTCTATACTAGTTTTTCACGATAATCGGTTCTCGAAACTATTACACGATATTTTCCACGAAAAGCGATACTTCGATATTTGAAATCACCATTTCTACCATTTTCTACCAATTTCAATACAAAATACAGGGGTGGGAGAACTGTGTAATACGAATAAAGTTAAATAGTTGCATATATTTAATGCGATAAAGCTTTACACCATCAGGATTCTTAATTTTAAACTGTACATTAGATATTAAACACAAAAACCGTCCTCTTTTATGAGCTTTCTTTTAAAACACTAGCACTTGCACTCTTTGGGAGTCAAGTCTACTTCTTTTTCTGTCACACATAAATCCTGATACGCTAAACAGTCTTTTACAAAAAACTGTGACAGGCAGGTTACACAAATATTTAGTAGCTATTTTTCTTTTAGTTTTGGAAATCTTTAATTTGTTCTCAAGAAATTTAGTGCAATAAAAAGGAGGGAGCTTCAAATCATAACTGGCAGTGAATTTGCCACACGATTATTTTCTTGCATAAGTTACTGTGCAGATACCACATTCCTTCCAATTTCTCATGCTTTTGAACTGTTCTACTTGCACTATTTTGTGATTTTGAAATACAATAAAAATTGCAGAATCACCACCGGAGTATTGAAAAAGTATCGAGCGGATTTTCTGAAATATCATCCTATGTCAATATCATACAAGCATGGCCGCGCCGTGGCTCAGTGGTTAGACCACTTGGCTCTCACCAAGGCGGCCCGGGTTCGATCCCAGGCGACCGCAAAGTGAGATTTGTGGTGAACAACACGGCGCTGGGGCGGGTTTTCTCTAGGACCTCCGGTTTCCCCCACCATCTCATTCCACCGGTGCTCTATCTTCATCTCGTGTATCATCAGTGTCACCGCCTGCGGTGCCGTATGTAGTAAAAGCGGGCGTTAAACACTATACATTTCATTTCATGCAAGTATCGTAAATAACGATGACCCATCCCTAATAATAACCTTGTTCTACATATTTTTCATTTCAGTCTAACTTTTAACATTTACGTATTAAACCAGAGAATCTTTTAATATTAGAAGACAAAGATTAGGTGTTCAGCACATTTAACATATTTTATTAATTTCCAATTTTTTTGAAAATTGGACATCTTTTGAAATTCTTTCAATGAGTTCTTTAAAAAAACTGGTTGTCATTCAATATATCTTCGTACAAACTCTAAAATTGCTTGAAGCAACTTTACCAGAAGTTTCAAGAGGAAACTTAACACTGGAAACTATTGGGGTTTTATGTGCCCGTGACCCTGACGGGTGCCTTGGGAGAAGAGGACTAAATCCTTCTGAGTTAAGGAGAGATTACAGTGAAGTTCAAGATTAATAAAGGTTACAGTTTTGCCTTCCTTGGTAGATAATTTGTAGATAGAGATGATATTGCCTTCTACCCAAAAATTCGATATACATATTTCATTGGAAATGTAAATTATCAGATGATATGGGTACAAAATACAGTAACCTTGTGTGTGAGTGTGTGTGTGTTTGTGTGTGTGTGTGTGTGTGTGTGTGTGTGAGTGTGTGTGTATGTGTGTGTGTCAACAGCATAAGAAGAAAATGTTGGTGAAATACCAGACTTGGTATTTAAGATTAGCATGACTCAAAAATGTCTCACAAACCTGTTGAATAAAATCCATCTACACCAAACCACTTTATTAAATAAAGAATGGTATTTTAAATAACTTTAATTTCTCAAAATACTGCTGAAACTCCTTTTAATGTACCATACGCTTAGTACACTTTCATGACAAAATGTATGTCTTGAATTTTTTAAAAGTATTCTTAGAGGTTCATTTCTTTCTGAGTGACGTTTGGATAGATAGCTGTGCATAACAAGATACATAAAATATTACTACAAAAATGTGGATCTTAAAAACAGCAATTTGTAATATTTATTAACCTACTGGGATGCCTCAGGCGGATTCGTTTGTGGCCGGCATTCGGGAGGCCCATGGGGTTTTTGCGGGTTTTCACGGATCATCCCCCTAGTTTCCTGTCCCTATAATTTTATCTGCATTATCATGTCATATATATATTGCACTTGAAGATAAATTTATTTGGTCTTCTAGCGAAAACTGTTTGCCCGGTACAATGTTTTGTATATAGTTGGTCAGTACATTTAACATTTTAGGAACTTTTAAGTTACGGTGCAGTATAAACATATAAGTTCAGAAGTTATACATTCAGAAAGAACTGAAAATTTGATATTACACAGCACTATGTTCATACGTTTTATGTATTACTTATTAATTGTAGTTTCCACATCATAGGATATATTTAGACCAGATAATAGTGAATGGATTTTGATATTGATGAAGTTAATTTAAAGTCTAGTATAGCATAAAGATCTGTAGCAATTTTAGGGAGAGTCCTGTAGGTTGAGTAGTGGGTACATTCATTTATAATATCATTTACTTACAATGGTTATGTGTAAGCTTTTTTGTCCAATTGTAACTAATAATGTTATAAAACACTTAGTAGCAGATGTGTTATTTATTTATTCGCTCACTCACTCAATCATTCATTTACTTAATTTGTGTTTATTTATTTGTAGAGCGAAGTATTTCGAAATATTTATGTTTAGAGTTCTGAAGTTTTCAGTTTAATATTTTTCATAAATTGGAAGCCGTTATTCCTATTTTCATCTTTTGGCCTGATACCGTCCCTCTTAGGCACAACACCATCATAATAACCCCGAAAGTCTTATTACATGCATAATTAAGGGCGGATAGATACCACAATATGAATTAAAGTTATAATAAATATAGGATAATGATTAAGCATACAAGTGCAGATACTAAACAGGCAATCCCAATATATATTATTAAAAGCATGAACCCAACGTGTTAAGGGAGAGGGCAAAATGAACATTGTCCCGCACAGACAGGTTCTTTGGGTATTTCTAGCTGACAAAGGTGGCATTGTCCAAGGATAGACCCTCGGCGCCAGCCTAAGTATTGACCTGAATATAATACGTGACGAGAGAATAGACTCTGGAATCTAAGGCACACAGTTCCAAACATGCTTATGCATTAATTAGCTAGACTGTGGGAAAGAGAAATTCGCGTGGAATACATGCCTCATACACTAGAAATTGCTATTTATTCAAGAGTAGGGATAAAACACAACCTATAAGGGACAAGCAACCGGTCACATGACCTCTAAAGCGTCCAAAATTCGGCGAAAGGAAGGGGAAATTCGTGCAATGGCGACGTTCGATGTTTGCTAGGAAAATCACTCTGTTTCGGCGTGTGAGGGAGGCAACAAGTACAGAAATTTCATCAGAGTCCGCGTTCGTGGATAAACGGAGTAACTCACATTACGTGGTCATCGAACTCTCTGTGCTAGCGAATGAGAGAAACAGCACTCTTTACAACGTCATTAAGACGTTACCAAACTCTGTTCTTTTGTTTAATAATCCTCCGGAAATACTACGTTATGCGAAGTAATTCACTACCGACGTTCAGGAACAACGCGTACCCCGATACATGTAAGTCGTGTCATGCGCGCAGCAACGTGAAAGTCTCAAATCTCGCGCCTAACGTGCGAATAACATCGTCAATAGTGGCGAGTGGAGAGGACTAATTATAACAATAAACTTGAAATTCAAAGGCCGTGGTGTCTTATATGTGATAATACCCACACCCTGTCAGGACGCACCCACTCCCTGGAACTCAAAAGCGAGTACTCATGCAGACCTACCCTGAGAAAAACCCCGACCTGTTGGAAACCTCCCATCCGTAGTCCTCACCTATCACATGTCATATCTTATGAGGTGTTGAGTGCCGGGAGGGCTCAACGAGGTGCTTAACGGGCAAGGACCGCCTCATAAATTGCCGCCACAACGTGGTTAACGTAGTCCTGACGGTACCATCAACCCAACGTGGTTAACGTAGTCCTGACTGTACCAGTGACCTACAACATTTGGAGCATTCTTCGGAGTCTCGACTGATGTATTCACCGTCGTAAGTACCGCCAACTAGACCTTGGAACCAACGGAGCTCAGAACACCTAGGACGATGCACCAGTGTACAACGCAACGGAGTACGACTTCACGCAGGACAGGCAATGTCGACAAGACAACAACGTAGACGCAACAATACTTCGTAGTGCAACACAGCTTCAACCCCCCCCCCATGTGAAAGTGATAAAACCCTGACTCAGGAAGACAGCAACACCAGGCACGGACATCAACAGTACGTAAGTGGAGATAATTGGATGTAAATGTATTTTTTGTTTTATAAGTTAATTGTTGTATTTGCATGAGTAGATAGGTGCTGTCAGTAGGAATAGGACTTAGAAAAGCGTGCATAAAAAATTAACGAAATTTTGAGAACGCGCAAAAGTGAGTAAAAAGGAATAAGCGAATGATACTCCGAAATAAGAAATTAATTGAGATAGGTAGCAACATGGCAGACAATAACATTTTAGAAGTGTACCAGGAATCTGAGGGAATGGATGTAGGCGTTGAGGGAAACAGAGAATGTAATATTAGGCAGGCCGAGGTAACTACTCCGGTACCGAACAGGAATACAGCAAGCATGGATAGCATGATGCAGATGTTGCTAGAGAAGATGAACTTGATAGGGAATGAGTTAGGGGAGCTAAACAACAAAATTACCTCTCAAGAAAATGAGTTAGGTGAGCAAAACCACAAAATTACTGCCCAAGTAAATGAGCTAGGCAATGAATTAGGGGAGCTAAACAACAAAATTACCTCTCAAGGTAATGAGTTAGGTGAGCTAAACCACAAAATTACTGCCCAAGGTAATGAGCTAGGCAATGAGTTAGGGCAGCTAAACAACAAAATTACCTCTCAAGGTAATGAGTTAGGTGAGCTAAACCACAAAATTACTGCCCAAGGTAATGAGCTAGGCAATGAATTAGGGGAGCTGAACCGTAAGATTACCGCTCAAGGTAGCGAGTTAAGCAGTAAAATTGGTACACACAGTAGTGAATTGGCAGATATTAGTAAACAACTCAAGGAGCAAGAAAGTAAATTTACAACGGCACAGGGAGAAATGAGTAACCAGATAAATAGGCAGTTTAGTGAGGTAATTGGAGTAAAAAATAGCCTTCAGGGTGAAATATGTGTAGTGAGGAGTGAACTCAGATCCACTCACGAAGAGGTGCGACAAATTAGGGCAGATTATAATGAAGCTGGCAGCAAGAATAAGAACATCAGCGTAACAATGAATAATAAGATAGATGAGTTAAGGAATGAGACCATGACTACATGTATCAATATTTCAGACAAGTGTAACGAATTAGAGGTTGGGGTTGCATCCGAATTGGAAAGTGTAAGAGCTTTAATAGGGGAAAGTCAGAAATCATGCGCCAACGAGATAGTTAAAGTACGGGATGAATTGACACAGGTAGTCACCTCACAATGTGATAAGGTACGAGAGAAGATGAAAGAAATAGCTGTTAGAGAGGTAAGGGAATTATGGAAACGCGGAGAAAACCCCTTACAAAGTCCCGCTTCCACACTTCCTGTCACCTCAGACAATGTACTTCCTGTCACATCAGATAATGGAAGACTGAGTGAAGAAAGAACCAATATTAGTGTAGATGACCCATTGTTACATTCTGACAGTAATTACCGATTTCATAACGCGCCCGGGGCTCGCCATACAATACCTATGTCGATGCAATTTCTAAGCGAATTGCCTGTTCCACAATTTGATAAAACGCGCGATAACGCCAAACAATTTATCAACGATTTAGATGCATATTTTAACTTAAGAGGAATCCCGGAAGAATACAAGATGATAATAGTTCAGAGGGGCCTGAAAGGACATGCTTTAAATTGGTTTCGGCTGACGGTAGGGGAATCGGCACGGTACAATCACTTTCGGGCGGTATTCATACAGAAATATTGGAGTGACGCCGCACAATACAACGTCAGGAACCAAATTAATAATGGTAGGTACCCCAGAGGCTCTCACGAATCAATGACGGACTACTTTTTGAGACTAGGACAATTGAGTAAACTCTTGGAACCAGCCATGCCGGAAGACCAATTTATAGCGCTTATGGGAAATCACCATCCCGATGTAATCAGGAATCATATCGTAGTGGCACGACCACGGACAATGGGAGAAGCGATAGACTTGCTGACCGCATTACAGGGACATGGAACACAAACAGGTTGGACTGAAGAAAACTTAGACTCTAGGCCCCAACCCAGACGACATTTCAATGATGGGATGAGGGCACAACAGCCTAGAAACGGGTACCATAACTATAACCCAGGCAACAGAGATAGGAACCCGCGACCATATGATACACGGCTGAGGGAAGAATGGCGACACAGCAGCCATCAAAATAGCAATAACAGGCCTCCACAAACGTACCCTCTGAGGTACATGTCCTTCGCCCTGCGTGGACACGCAAGTAATACCAATACACTTCGGGGAAACAATAGACCTAGAAGCCGTGAAGAGAATTACCGAACTACGACCACTAACGACCGTCCCATAGTTGAGAGTCAGACGCAGGCAACATTGCCACGCCCACCTTCGCCGCTGACGAGCACGCACACCTTTTACAATGCAAATGCAGCCAGTACGAGTCAACCCAGGACTCCAACCCCGACGGAAAACTAAGGTCCGGATGGGTGGATTCCCCGCACGCATCCGATAAGAAGACACTCCGAGTCACACAAAACCTTGGGGACGTAGAATTAAGCAGTACAAGAATACAAAAACAGTTGGAACCAGTAGTGCCGCGAATTAAAGAAAATAACAGTTTTGGAGCAAGCGGTAGCAAAATTACGACATTAGAAAGGAACACTGCAACGCAAGAGATTATGGAGGCACCGAGAATAAGTGGTGAGATAGCAGGAATGACTTTTAATATGGTAGTTGATACTGGGTCATCTGTAACCGTATGCAGCGAAAACCTTTACGACCAGTTGGTAAGTCTGAAAATAAAAATGCAAATATTGCCGGTCAAGAATGCAGTATGCAGTGGCGCGATTGGACGGACAAAGCAAAGTATAACTAAACAAATCTTGCTTAACACCAGGGTGCAAAACAAAGAAATGCAGTTTGTATGTTTTGTCGTGAGAGGACTCGCAACTGATATTATTTTAGGAAGCGACCTACTACACATGTTGAAATCTAACATTGATTACAAAGAATCCCAAATCACATTTAATATATCAGGGACTAAGGTAGAAATTCCATTTATCTCTGGACCTCAGGAAAGTCATGTTCACCTGTCCGAGGAGGAGAGCAGATTACAGGACGAAGAATTTTACGTAGAAGCCATTCATATTGGGAATGACGGTGGAGTAAACGATAGAAGTCTGCAATGTTTACAAAATAGACTGGAGTGCAGTGACCTAGAGAGCAAGATAGCTGATTGCATAATGCACGCAGAAGAGAGGGGCAGACATAAACAGACGGAAGAGACAATAGAGACCTTCGCGGAGCAGGTAGAAACACGAATCGGACAGCTGACCCAACTTTCAATGGAACAGCGACAGAGACTGTAAAACATTTTGTTAAAGAACCGAAATATTTTTTCCGCTAGAACTGGCAGGTGCAATATGTTTACATATTCATTTGAAGTTGCTGAAGTACCAATCAACCACTACAAATGTAGGATTATACCCCAGGAAATTAGGGAGGCAGTATCTGAAAAGATAACCGAAATGTTGCAGGACGGAATAATAGAAGTTTCGGACACACCTTACGTACAACCGCTGTGTATTGTTAAGAAAAAGAACGGTACAGCCAGAATAACTATCGACGGGAGACATTTGAATCAATTTATCAAGCCTGATAATGCGAGTACGCCAAACATAGAGGAAATATTAGCCGGAATCGGGAGACAGAAATGGTTTACATCTCTCGATCTAACTAACTCATACTTACAAATTGAAGTAGAGGCAAAATTGCGGAAATACCTAGGATTCATCCATCAAGGTGTACTGCTTTCGACGATGCCCGTTCGGCTTGTGCGTCTCAGGGAGTGGTTTCTTGCGAGCCATGCATGCTGTATTTGGAGCAAATACTGGAAATTACATTTCCCAATATGTGGACGACATATTAGTGCATGACCTAGACACCGACTTACACCTGGACCATCTGGAAACGATACTAGACCGAGTTGGAGAGTGTGGCCTAACCTTAAACTGGGACAAGTGCAAGTTTTTCGCACAGACTGTAACATTTTTAGGATATGTAATTTCAGGTGAAACTATATCACCGGATAAGGAACGCATAGCATCCATTTTGAAAATACCGCGACCACGGAATGCGAAACAAGTGAAGAAGTTTTTAGGTGTGTTAGGATACCAGAGCCGATTTTTAATAAATTATGCCAAGGAAGCGGCACCTTTGAGGGCACTGTTGTTAAAGAACACTAAATGGAGTTGGTCGGACCTAGAGGAGAATACATTCAATAAATTGAAACAGTTGTTTGCCAACTCAATATTATTAACACGCCCCAGAGAGGACTTGCCTTTCATTATGTATACCGATGCTTCAATGGTTGCATACGGGTGCATTCTAACCCAGGAATACCCCGAAGGGGAGCTCCACGTCATTGCGACAGCGTCAAGGTCGCTAAACGCTGCTGAAAGAATCGCATGTGTTACTGAGCAAGAGATTGGTGCTATATTTTACGGAATACAAAAGTTCAAACATTATATTTATAACAAACCAGTCATCATATACACCGACCACGTGAGCCTAGCATTTATAAAGAATTGTAAGATGACCAGTGGAAAAATATCAAGGTATATCCACGAGATAATGTCATACCGTGTAGATATAAGGCACATCCCCGGAAGCTGTAATATTTTTAGTGACCTTCTTTCGAGGATAAGCATGGGTGAGAACCTTCCCGAGACTGTACCGAGTGCGCAACGAGAAGTCAAAATAATGAAATTAGACTTAAAATTGAATGACAGAGTGGCTACAAAATTGAAACGATTAGAGGAATACCAGCGAAACGACAGTAAATTGGCCAAAATTAGGGAAACTCTGCCCCCAATTGGACCAGAAAACAAAGGAAAGTTAGGTTTATTTGAAAATGTGATATACAAATTACATGGAAGACACGTACCTGCCTGGAAAGTATATATACCCGCCGAATTAGAGGAATTGGTAATTGATGCATATCATGTTGCATTAATTCATGCAGGCGTAGACAGAACGTGCTTAACCATATCGGAACACCTCTACTTGCCAAAATTAGGAAGAAAGGCCCGAAAAATTATATCCACTTGTGAGATCTGCAAGACGGCAAAGCCCCTTAATATTAAATTCGATAGAACACCGTTGGCCATATCTAGAGATTCACCTTTGAAAATGATCGCTCTGGATGAACATGGCCCATTGCCCACAGGTAGAACTGGCCTAAAGTACATATTCGTCATGGTTGACGTAATGACGAAGTTTGTAACCCTGTACCCACTAAAGAGGTTAACCAGCGCCAAATGCGCAGAAAAGATAGTTAAGGAATACATCCCTAGGTATGGCAAGATGGATGCAATTTTGCTGGACAATGCAACTGTACACCATGGACATAAGTTTGTTAACACGCTGAAAGAAGCAAATGTCAAACTGTACTATATAAGCTCGTATCACCCACAAAGTAATCCCTCCGAGCGCACAATGCGCGACTTGAATACATACCTGAGAGTATTATGCAATGTAAAGCACGCTAGATGGCCTGAGTATCTACACTACGTTCAATGGATTATGAATAATTCTGTACACCCCAGCCATGGATGCCCACCGGTGCAGCTCATGACCGGACAGTCACCAGACCCAATAATAAAGGGCGTCCCAAAATCCTTACCCATTATTGAAGAAACGGAAGCAGAAAGAATTAAGCGAGCCTTTAAAAAAATAACAGACAGAATTAACAAACGAAAGAGCAAAGCCACGAAACACGCACATACTTGGAAACCGCTGGCAGGAGACAAAGTTTTGGTTAGGAATTATGACAAGTCCTCACTGCTGAAGAAACGGTATAAGACGTTGAACTTGTTATGGAAAGGACCTCTGGAGATAATCAGCTGCGTGGGTGACAGAACATTTAGACTAGGTGACATTAGAACTGGGAGAGAAGTAGGGAAATACCATCTTGACTCGATACGCCCATTCAAGGAGGCGTGTAAATCGACACAATCGTGACTCATAGACCGTCAGGCATTATCGTGAGGGAATGGCATTGAGATATATGAATTCAGATTAACTTAGTGAGAGAGAATAAGGCTGTAACAGATAATCTAATAGGAAGAGAACACAGTTTTATCAAACGAATAAGTATGTCCCTTCGAGTATGCTTTCTTTCTTTTCTTTCGTTCCCTCCTTCTTTGTTGTTGCGACGAGAAAGCATTAAGTAAGTCCCACGTAGAGCGTAAAATTGGGAAAGGACCCCTTAATCTCCCAAATGAATGTGAAATTGATAGCTAGGAGAGAAAGTACACGTATAATATGTATAAAAGAAAACAATCTATATAAAGTAAGGTATGTGTAATAAGGCAACAAATGGAGGAATAAAAATTAAATAAAAAACTGTGATCTGTATATTTAACCAAGGGAATAATTGTTTCATATGAGTGTTATATTGTGTATGGGTAATGAAAGAATGAATGGAATTCCAATGTAATTAGTGACACAAATATCTTTGTTGAGCGGTTGCTAAGCTCGACAAACCTGTTTGTGAACTATAAAAGACATGTAGAGATAATGGCCGGAAAAGAGAACAGCGGCAGGACAGAGAGACAATGGTCAAATACCTGGTATGTCAGGGACAAAGCCTGAACCACTGTGTAATGATTCATTGTAATAGTTTTAAGAAATATTGTTTGTGTACTTCATGTAATGTTTTGTATCAGTTAATATGAAATTTATCTCCACTCGTTCACTACCGACGACGCATATCATAGTATACATACACGCATACACCAACCAGCTCACACAATGATGGGATATTCTGAGAATTTCGAAAGTGACTTTTAATATAAAAGCCCTGTTCTAAATTATCAGAAGGGCATATGATACCGTCCCTATTAGGCACAACACCATCATAATAACCCCGAAAGTTTTATTACATGCATAATTAAGGGCGGATAGATACCACAATATGAATTAAAGTTATAATAAATATAGGATAATGATTAAGCATACAAGTGCAGATACTAAACAGGCAATCCCAATATATATTATTAAAAGCATGAACCCAACGTGTTAAGGGAGAGGGCAAAATGAACATTGTCCCGCACAGACAGGTTCTTTGGGTATTTCTAGCCGACAAAGGTGGCATTGTCCAAGGATAGACCCTCGGCGCCAGCCTAAGTATTGACCTGAATATAATACGTGACGAGAGAATAGACTCTGGAATCTAAGGCACACAGTTCCAAACATGCTTATGCATTAATTAGCTAGACTGTGGGAAAGAGAAATTCGCGTGGAATACATGCCTCATACACTAGAAATTGCTATTTATTCAAGAGTAGGGATAAAACACAACCTATAAGGGACAAGCAACCGGTCACATGACCTCTAAAGCGTCCAAAATTCGGCGAAAGGAAGGGGAAATTCGTGCAATGGCGACGTTCGATGTTTGCTAGGAAAATCACTCTGTTTCGGCGTGTGAGGGAGGCAACAAGTACAGAAATTTCATCAGAGTCCGCGTTCGTGGATAAACGGAGTAACTCACATTACGTGGTCATCGAACTCTCTGTGCTAGCGAATGAGAGAAACAGCACTCGTTACAACGTCATTAAGACGTTACCAAACTCTGTTCTTTTGTTTAATAATCCTCCGGAAATACTACGTTATGCGAAGTAATTCACTACCGACGTTCAGGAACAACGCGTACACCGATACATGTAAGTCGTGTCATGCGCGCAGCAACGTGAAAGTCTCAAATCTCGCGCCTAACGTGCTAATAACATCGTCAATAGAAGCGAGTGGAGAGGACTAATTATAACAATAAACTTGATATTCAAAGGTCGTGGTGTCTTATATGTGATAATACCCACACCCTGTCAGGACGCACCCACTCCCTGGAACTCAAAAGCGAGTACTCATGCAGACCTACCCTGAGAAAAACCCCGACCTGTTGGAAACCTCCCATCCGTAGTCCTCACCTATCACATGTCATATCTTATGAGGTGTTGAGTGCCGGGAGGGCTCAACGAGGTGCTTAACGGGCAAGGACCGCCTCAGGCCATATAAAGAGAACATAGCAATTCGCTCCTAAGAGATGTGATTCTAATTAATGCCACAATTCCACTGGAATCTTAAACAACATTAGCACTAAAGCAATTTCCGCAAAATTTGATCTAGATCTAGTAGTATAAAAAACAATTTATTGAACAGTAAGTAAGTATATACGAGAGAGGCACATGAGATTTGTTCTTGGTAATAAAATAGAATGAAAAAAAGCTAAATCACGTAGCAACCGCAGATAAAAGATTTCCCTATTGTAAAAATCCACTGCATTCGACTATTCCCAATCTACCTGTATGGAAACATCTAAACATAGCATATTATGTGTACAAGATTAAAAATTAAGAGACCTTGGAATGAAGGTTTCAGTGCTTCAATAAATACCCAAAGGATAAACTGCTAGTTCTGGTATTCCCTATAAATTAACGTTGATGACAGCAGAATAGTTATTTTACTGATATTGCTCTGTATCCATGTTTATTGCAATGTGGTAGCATCCTCTCGTAAATACATATAAACTGAACATGAGTGCTCTACACATAAGGGAATGCGGGTCCCATAAACAGCAGGAATGACACAGAGCCCTTGCTCAAGTATAAGTGAGATGAAAGCGTTACGGATGAAGGATGATGGTCCCTTTCCAAAATGTGTGATATTTATCAAGCTTATTCTTTTCCAAGTAGGAGGCACTAAACAAAACCATTAAGAGGACCTATGAATTTTATAAATTGTCTTTCACAGCAAACGCAGTCATTTAAAATAACACTTTTTGTCATTTTTCTTGCCCTCTCTGTTTTTATGGTGGTATGACTTTTTGCTTCCATCGTGTAAGCCACTAGTTTATCCGCCTATCAGGAAAAACTCATATTCTGTCCACATGTGCTATAAAATCTCACTGAAATGGCTGTTAAGAGCTGTGTTGGTAATACCACTACATATGTGGTTATTGGTTCACGCAAAATATCTAGATTTCTCTCTGGAGGAACAAAATATTTCTTTAAATGTAAAATAAGAAGGATACAGGAAAGCAGAAAATGACAGTGATAACAGCAATAACAGAAACAATATATAAACAGATAAGGTTGCAATGTTTCGAAAAATCATTCTACATAATACTCCAAGTTATGTGTATTTAAGAGAACAACTGTACCACAACGTACAATCCCTGAAAACCTATTTAAATTTTTCTACTGATGTGGTAAGCATAGTATTATGCATATTTTATCTTTACGAATAATTAGAAATTACCTCTCAAGGGAACTTACCTCCCTACTTCCCTCCTTGCTATGAAGGACTGAATTTGGTGTAGCAGCTGAAATAACTTAAAATATGTCTATGCAATTCATAAAATACAAATTTATTTCTAACCAAAGAAAAAATGTCCTATAATAGAAACAAAATTAAATACGAATGAAACAAATGCAACTTGGAAAACAATAACGGATGTGAGAGATAACTTTCGAATTACTTCTATGCTGTCATTCATAATTATACAAAAAATTAATATGTCACTACACCGTCATATAAAAATCAACAACTATTCTCCTCTAGCAAAAATAATTCAATGACAAACAAGAGAATATCAATGAAAAATTCGACTCATTAAGTAATACAAATGAATAGGTATAATATAAAATTAAAATGTACCAAAAATAAGTAAAAATAGATACCTGATAATCATAAGTGGAAAAAATCTTATATGCAATTCGGGAGGTAGGTAGACTGAACCATCCTTTCACTCAATATTTCTAGCCCTCACTTCGTTTGGGTGCAAAAGAGTGCTCTGGTGCTAAATTATACTTAGCTCTCTTATAGCATAAATAACTCTTAACTGATAATTTGTAAAAGAGCAGAGAAGGACAACAGATCAGATACTTTTCATACATGACTGTCCCTATCGAAGTAAATCTTCATTACATATTTCATTTCAGGTGTGGGCTAATGTGTGTTTTATTCTATTTCCGTGGTACGTGTGTGTTTTGTTTAATTAGCCATCAGCAGCAGCAACTAGCCAAAATATACGTACAGAAATGCCGCTGTGGTCTTGGTCACATGTATTTATTGTTGCAACTGTATAATACAGTCTAGCAGCTATAACCACCTGTGGAGTTAAACATAGGGGTCAGAAGTTCTCTGTTCGGGGTTCTATATTGCCCAGCTCTTTTGAGTAGGTCCTTTGTAAAGACAAATCAAATAACAAAAGGATTAAAAATATCTTAAAGTCAGTGCTGATGCAGAGTTGCAGCCAAATTATGTCAATAGACAAATTGTACCCCTGATACAGGCGGAATGATTTTTCAACTTTGAGGTACCATATACGGCTCGTAAAATTCTGGGTGTCTCATTTACTGGCTACCTGATGGAAAAACAACGCCTGCGGTCTGGGAAATCATACAAAAACCAGCGAAGTAGAGAAACGCTTACTGCATACTTTGGTATTATTGCACCACGTAATGGTGCTACGTGGATGTAGGCAACTGCAGTGGAGTCCCGTAACATCTAGTCCAATGAGGACCATATTTACTACATATTGCACTACTTACTCCAGAATAATTAGGTTGCAATTACTATTTGAAAATTACCACTGGAGCACTTCAGAGACATCAATACGGTTGGTTGGCATCTAATATTAAGCAGTTGGTAATGAAGCCATTCGCTCTCTTGCACACCAGTGTTTTGATGTTCTGTTGGTACGTTGACTAGAGGTTGGGGGCTGAGTAGGTCGTTTACACCTTCTTCAAGTGTACAGAAAGGGGGCACTATACAGATCCTGAATAAATGTTTATTGAGACAGTCATGGTCAGTTAGAAGTCTAAAAGTTGCTACAGGGAATTTTCATGGTAGTGTATTGATTCTATTCATGCTGTTACACAATCTTTCTGAAGTTCTTCTTTGGTTTGTAATACATTTTTTTCTAATTTTTATTTATGTTTTATACGTTTTCTTTGAACAGAGTGATAACTTAATACCTCAAATACATTTTATCTAATTTTAATGCCTCTCTGGATAAAAAGTCTGCTGTTGCATTACCAGGTGTTCCGGTGCTGGTATCCATTGAAGTCTTAATCTTTTATTTAAATGCTGCAATACTTAGTTTTTAGAGCCTATATAAAATGTTATGGATATTATAACCTCTTTAGAGTCAGATAATAATGCAGCTTTTTCAAATTTACAGGTATGATACAGAAGATTTTATAAGCTCTGAAGAATTGCGAAATATCTGCACCAAAATTTGTAGCATTTAAGCTTAATCTTATGTAGAAAGAAAGAACTGGGCATATTGCAGCCACGTCCATACCAACATTATTTGGTAAGCTAGAACCGTCAGTGAAGAACGATCCAGTTTGTTGGATAACCTCCTGCCGTCCATCCTGTCGATGATGATGATGATGATGATGATGATGATGATGATGATGATGATGATGATGATGATGATGATGATGATGATGATGATGATGATGATGATGATGATGATGATGATGATGATGATGATGATGATGATGATGATGATATAATATATATAAGGGCGCTCAACTACGGCGGTCATCAGCGCCCTTTAAAAAACTACTCATGGCAAAAGCCAGATATAAAACTTTCTAAAAACTATACAAGTGTAACAAAACCTATTAAAAATACACGTACATAAAAAGCATCAATCAAAACCTACTAAAAATTTCGTTCACTAAATCCTAAACTCTAAACTAGACAAGAATCTAAAAACCTTCTCCACGGGTCTCCACGCACGGCCTACACGTGGGTGGGTCTGTTGACCGTCTCTCTCAACCACGAAGAGGAGCCCACACGAGGGAGACTGTTGACTCGGGACCCCGGGTGCGCCAAACCCGTACCTACCGATGTAGGCCCCTGGAGGGTCCATCCTGTCGAGAAGAAATGCAATTGACTCGGTTGCGCATTAGCTACTGCTTTTTTACGCAAAGCCATCGTTTTAAGAAGGTCTCTCCTCCAGTTTGCCCGCTTTGCGGAGTTACCCTTTCGATCCGGCATGTTTTGGTAGAGGGTTTTAGCCTGGCTCGTCTTCGCCGGTATCTCCAGCTGCCGGCCAGCTTGGCAGAAGTACTGCCGGACGACCAAAATGCCAAAGTTTTTAAGTTCTTTTTAACTCAATTTTAGAATTTAGCATTTAACTCTTTATCTGTTTTAACTGTTATATGATTTTAAGTTTCTTTTAGTTTTGACGCACGAGGTGTGTTTGTTTTATTTAGGTTGGATGTAATTCAGTTCCTTTTTCATCTAGTTTTAGCATGATTAGTTCCTTAGGGGCGCTGATGACCACGATGTGAAGCACCCTAAACCATAATCATCATCACGTCATGTAAACATGCAGTCAGTTTAAACATGCAGTCATTCATTCGTTATTTCTAGTGTCATTTGTTTCAGAACCATAAAGAAGGTTCAGATTTTGTAACTTCTACAGCTAAGTGTAAATACTGTTCAATATCAACCAGTTCTAAAGGATTGATCGATCTTTGTAAGTTCCCTTTTAAGTGATTCTTTGTTTTCTTTGAAATTAGTAAGAGAACATTTTTGAGTTTTTGAATTGACATCTGAGTTTCTTTTCTCCCAGTAATTGTAAATAAATCTGATTAATCTTTCATATTGTATGATGGCTTATTTTTCAATGACAAGATCAAGTATTGGATTATTTGATAAAATATGTAGAGTAAGTACTGGGGTAGTTTTAACAGCTCCAGTTATTGGGCGAAAAAATTGATTTTGCAGCATATTAAGTTTTCTTTCTATATGTTTTTTTATATTTGCAGTTACTAATACACATCTTGTTAAAGGTGTTTAAAGTGATCCCTCCCCATTTCTTGACTGCCAGTTTCTTTAATAATGCCAATATCTTTAATAGATACATCAAAATTCTATTTATGGAAAATGACCATTCGTTTAGTTACTGAAACCTTATCTTGAATTCATGAACAGTAAATCAGTAATATTAATTATTTTTATGTTATTTCTTATTCAATAATTAGTGTAGATTTTTAGGAAATAAATCATACATTCTGATGTTTAAAAGAAGATACGTGAAGGTCATCAAGCAAGGGACGCGAAAAATAAGAGAGGAAGGTCGTTGCTATGGTACCGTAAACAAAGGTAGACATATTGTTTTAATACACTGGTGAATCACATACTCCTCAGATCTGTTATCGCTAGTTGTATGTAGGAAACAGAGTTTGCTTGAGTATTCAGTTGTGCTGTGTATTGATAGCCTACTTTGTTAAAACACAATTAAAATACGTTTTTGTAGAAGCAAGACGTAGTGGCGTTAGGATTAGAGGTGGACCAAGGCAAAGATCAGCTTACGGTCGGGGTGTTACATTGCACAGCCAAGCTAGAGAATTCGTCTGTTCTCTTAGAGAATTCTTCAAAAAGGAAGATGAAAGTTTGCTCCTTATGAATGAACAGCTTACTCCTTTTATCCAAAAGCGATAGCACCATGTCAGTAGACACGCTTGTACGTAAAATAATTCCTGTGTGTCAAAATTCCGGCATGTCGGCGGCGTTGATATGAACATGTCAATTAACAAAGTATTTAATAATAGTATATTGCGATACTAATGAATACGGGACGAGGAAAGGTTTGAAAAAACGAGGTGCTTGCACCGAGTTGTTTCAATTCTCGAGATTCCATTTTCTGCTTACTACATGTGTGTATTTATATCAATCTGAATTTTAGTAATTAAGCTATTAACTAAAATACTAATAAAAATAACTGAAGATAAGTGTTATTTTAGAACGTGCATTGCCTATATATGTTTCTATGGAGAAATACTGCACTGTGCGGGAATGTCAACTTACGATGCATAGCAATAACGGTAAGGATAGAATATTAGTTACACGCGCAAAATTAGTTAAAAGAACTCACATGTGAAGACTCTACAACGCAGTGAATGTGCGAACAACTTATTTCTGTTCTTAAAGTAAACTAATGCAGATTATCTGTGCATATTCTTGTTGAGGTGAGATTTCTGGAACCCTTATTTATGTTTCGAGTGTTGAGAACATAATGAAAGGGGATCTGTTGGGCAACATTGCAGCACAACCGTGGAGAAGCAGATGACTTTCACGTTATTTTAAAAATCAGACCATTGAATAGAAATATAAATTGTGTGTCTTGCGTCTCAGATTTCATTGTTTCTATCTCGAATACCTGTGTTTTCGCCCGCATTTCATCCTTTAACGGCTAATGTGGATCTCGTTTTGTAGTTTTTGGCAATCCTTTCTTATAATAAGGATTTGGATTAACATACAAGTAGTTCATTTCACCGTCCGATCTTCCTTTTCTTTTTATAACACAGGGTAATAATGGACCTTATCCCATTTACTTCTTTTACTCTTCGGTTTGCCTACTGTCCGAGGAGCTTAGATCTATTAGCACTGTACGTCCTTGAAGTCTGACCACCCCAACTAACGAAGTTGGAGATAATAGATAAATGCATGCTTGCTCATAAGTGACAATCGGTAATCTAATCCTTATCTTTTAAACAATATATTCGACACACACCTGCTGAATGATGAAAACAGGCATACTCCTCATATTTTGTATTTGCCGTTTTGTATTTCATATCCTTCGGCGAAATATAATCCATCGACACCAAATACCTAATGAAACTGTAACTGAAAACTTCGCTGTGACTTTCGATTTTGTATGAATAAACTGATACCTGCTTTTATTATTGGCTACATCGAAAAGAAAAAAATGTCAAGTATGGCCACTCTAGCATGAAACAGTAACTGTTATACGTATATAAGTACAAGAAGTTCAATTCACTTTCAAGAGGTCCCGAGTTCGAATCTCTGTCAGGGTGAGTTTTCCCTTATCCTGAAAGATGAATGTCGGGTAACTCTAAGCCCCATGGGCCCTGGGCCCATTTGAGCATCGTTTCACCCATTCCATCCATCGTCCGATATGACGTAAAAGAAGTTAAAGCACGTAAATTACAAGTTCAAACAAAATTAAACTCATATGTGGTATGGGGCTGGTGTATGTGTCTCACATTCTGGAGTTTCTGAGTTCGAATCTCATTTCGAGTAGGCTACCTAGATAATGTTTTTCTGGTTCATTCTATTATCCTGATAAACGCCGTGTAGCCCTAAACGCTCTAATTCTGGATTAATTTCATCTTCTAACTTATTTAATAATATTATGAGCGTTGACCGCAAAAACAATGTTTAGCGCTGAACTGTTCCTCTCCCCTGTTAAATAAATTTATACATTTTGATTCGCACTTTTCAAGAAAACTTTGCGCTCCAGTAGGTAATCAAATAGGTGGAATCTAGTTTGAGAAGCTTCATTATTCGACCACAGAGGCAGTCAAACATTTTTGGTCAGCAAAATTTTGCCTTTAGATCCCAGGCTACAACTTGTAATGAATATAAAAAACCAAGATGCCTTCACTAATTACTCACACAAATTTTTACATATGTGCCTCGTTGTTCATGAAAATATGTTAAATGTGTCACATCTGTATCAAAACTTTAAGACAGTTTAGGAAAAAGGAGATAATATACAACAAATGTTCATATAAAGTGTAGTTTGGGGTGGGGAAACCCGCATGTTGGTTTCGTTGCCTAGACTGTTAGGTAGCTAGTATTTCATATGTCATTTCAGCACTATTGTCAAGGGACATAATTACTGTTCGGCAAAGCAGTCTCTCTAATTATGTCCCTTGATAATGGCTGAGGCAGAAGCGGCCAAAGAGTTGCCGGTTTTATTTATTAATATTTTAAAGAAGACCATTAATGCACTTGGTGTTAAATGCTAGAAGTTCAAGCACGGTAGATAGAAAAATATGTAACCGAGGCGTAAGTTCAGCACTTTGTGTGGATTTGTTAATATAGTTAACCCTGCAGGAGGACCCCTATTAGTTAATTACCTTCCTTATAACCTTAATTTTGCTGTTCGTGTTTACTGCTTCCTTGGCACTCTCTTCTTTATAAATTTTCCCAGTAAGAGCTCTGTTGATTTACTTTCTCTACTACCTAATTATTTTAAATAAAAGAAATATTGTGCTACTTGCAAAAATTCTTTAACGAAGTTTAAAAGGAAACAGCAATTTCGAGTTTCTCTAGAACTCTAACATTTTAAAAAAGATATGTCCCTGCATCTGAACAGTAAAATTTAAAAAAGCTATTACATAGTCAAGTTAGTATTTATAGAATCACTTAGAATGTGAAAATATTTAACTCGTAAATCGTAAGACATAGACAAAATCCTGTTTCTAAGCAACGTAGAGCTCTTCAAAGCGGACAATTTATGATCTGTACATATATTTGTATGATATATTTTATGGTAAATGAAATGATCTATAAGTTTCAGGGAATATCCTAAGATCCCTTCCTAATCGATCACTTTTGTGTAACTGATATATCTGGTAAATCATAATATGCACAAAATACTACTAAACAAAAGCCATTCAACAAACTGCAAATTTTTATTTGTAATGTAAACCGTTTTTGATAAATGCTTAGATGTATCTTTATATTACTTATGTTATACCCAAATATGATGTCATTCTATTCTCACTGTCATCAGTACGTTTAGTAAATACTTTTCCACGACGTGGATCTCGACGAGAACAAAATAGGAAGAGCTGTCCGTCCCCCTGTCTGCCTTGAGCAACAGCATAACCAAGCAACTCGTACTCGAAGAAGCAGGTTCAAATCGCAGCAGTGGCATTGAATTTTTCATGTTGCCTTTATATATCAGAAACCTTAGCTTATATATGGCTGGTGTGAAGAAATGATTAATTTCCATCAATTAACTGCAATAATAAGAGCTAAATGATGAAGGCTGGGACTCAACTGCTTACGATAGTAAGTCGCCAAAAATGGTGTACCTACCTCGATAGCTTTGATGGTAGCGTGTCTGCCTCACGCTCAAGAGGTCCCGAGATCGAACTTTGGTCAGGGTGAGCTACCAGGATAAGGTTTGTTTGGGGTTTTCTCTTATCCTGATAGACGAATGTCGGGTAACTCTAAGCTCCCTGGACCCCGGACGCATTGAGCATCATTTCACCCATTCCATTCATCGTCCGATATGACTAAATGTTCGAGGACGTAAATTACACACACACACACACACACACACACACACACACACACACACACACACACACACACACACACACACACACACACACACAAAACACCTGTGTGTCTCGAATGTGAAATCCCCTAGCGGTCTACCGGGGAAATATACGTGTCAAATGCAGAGTTTAGTGACGTGACGGCAGGTTTGACATGGTAGCTCAACGGATTGGAGCAACTGGACGGAAACCAGGATATCCGTGGTTCAAATCCGGGCGGTGGCATTGAAATTTTCATGCTGACTATAAAAAACTTTACGCTATATATGGATAGTGTGAAGAAATGATTAATTTCCATCAATTAATTAAATAACCAGACAGTATTTGAGGTTGAGATCTTTCGAGGGTGAAACAGAAAGATGTTAAAAGAAATACGCAAAACCTGACTTACGCTTTAAAAGAATGTCTTCAAATGCCGAATTTCTCCAAAGAAAAAGTGCAGACATTCTGTTCTGCCAGGACGCCCAACTGCGTGCCAGCCCACCTCTGCAAGATAACTTTTCATGCAATGTTCTGAACACCTGTTGTAAAATCCCTTTAATATCATTTGAAGCAGAAGAAAACCTTGTTTAAGGTAATGCAAAACGTAATGTTCAACAAATTGTAAAGTTATCAGATAAAAAAACTTGCTAGGTGTTTTAGAACCATGTTAGAAGTTTACATCTAACATGGAAAATATCTGATGCTATAAAGTTCATGGTTACATTCTCAATAACAAAATAATATTTATGGCTTAATAAAACCTGTTTCTTCTATTAATGTTTTATCATTTGATATATACTATAACTAATACGAAGTTAAGTAAAAATACTTAATGGATTAATCATACATAGATGAGGAAGCAAATTTTGTTCAAATGTTTTTGGGAAGCATGAACGGATGGTGTCATATGTCGTGATCATGTAGTATATATCAATTCCAGATTTGCTGGAGGGTAGCACAAGAGGAATGGTAACTTGAAAACTTACTTTGATCTTCTGTTAGTTGACGTATTTTTCCTTTTATTTGTATGACGTACATACAACGTACATGCCTTTGCTGGAAGTACTAAAATTAATGTATAGGTAAACACTATTGGTAATGTAAATTTTAATTTTCCTCTACAATTTTTTTAAGTAAGGTTTAGTCCCTCGCTTATTGTTTTCTTCTACTAAAAATTATAGGTACAAAATATATCAGAATGGATGGAGATTCAGAGGTATAAAAAACTATTTTATTAAGATCATATGTCAAACATACACTTTAATAAAATTCATAAGACCCGTTTTAAAAGAAGAGCTGTCCCTAGGAGTTACAGTTGAGGAATTTTGGGCAAATATTATTACATCCTCAAGAAATGCTGGGTTTAAAATAAATATCAATTTTTGGCCCTTCAAGATCCAATCTCTGAGTCCACGCCCCGTGGGATGGGCAGCGGGAAGTAGGGTAATGCTTGTTTGAGTGAAGTACGGTGGGGACTTCCTGTGCCCCGGGACCGTAGGATTAGGATTTGCTTACGGAGAGGATTCGGTACGTAGGCCACCATGCTGGGCCCGTTGTTCCTATGCTCCCAAATGGGGCAAACCGGGAGGAAGGATGAGGCGAAGGAGAGAGCGGGGCGCTGACCCAAGGAGGCACGACAGTACAGAGGGCAGAGTCTCCACAGTTTACTTAGATAGAGACTTCCCCCGACAGGCCAGGGCAAAGTAAACGTTCCCCTACTGCGGGAAGGCAACGAGTCCAACAGCTGAGCCCCAAAGGTAGCAGACGATCCGAGCCCTAAATGTGCTTGGCTGGTCCCAAAATGATCCCAGCAGAGGAGTGGGGACTGGCAACCAACCTACTGGAGGAGGAAGTAGTTTTCCTCAGAGTATATTATCCTGCCATGCACCACCGGGACACCCGCCGACAATTTTACCCTGAAAGAGATCACCAGATGAGAGAAGATGCGAAATGATAATGGAGATAAAATGGAGAGACAGAACATTAGGAGGATGTAAGGAGGAAAACCGCTGAAAAACCATGGGTCAGTAGGTTGTCACGGGAATCGAACCCGGCCCTCCCGACTGCGGACCACAGACATCAGGACCGTTACGGTAGCCATTAGGGTTAAACAGGAACCCTGAAAACCGACAGAAGAGGAAATGGTCTGGTCCTCCAGGTTTGGCAGGATTTTAACAGACCACTTCTGTCAAGCAAATCTTGCTAAGTTTCGCAAGAATGTGATAGCTGGACGTAGTAATAGGCATCGACTTTGGGAATACAGGGTAACCGCTGAAAAAAAAAACCTTATTCGTAAAGGGAAGAGCGGTATGGGCAGGAGCTTGAAAACATAAAAGAAATGATAAATCACTAAAAGAAATTACCTCAATGAACGACCAGTAAGGAGCGATAGAAATATTAAGACGTCTAATGAAAATATGAGGATAAAGTATTACTAATGCTCTCTTTCAATGCTTAGAAATAAAGATTTTTATCGCCGTTAATAATCCCTTATTTCAGCACAGTAGCTTTTAAAATTTTTATCCTGCAACCATGCAAACAGTTTTCACTTAACTTTTGCGTCACTTGTGAGGTGAAAATAAAGCACGTGAATGTTCTCTGTATGTGATGTAGTGTTCATAACACATAACGTACTAAAATCAAAAAGCAGTTTCACTATTTCTGGCGAACTGTTTATTTCCCCTTGCCATCGATAACACTACACTACCATTACATGCAAACTGACACAAGCAACAGTTTCGAAATTTGAACTTTTGTTGCAGCACTAAGCTTTCATTTCCACAGGGAGTTACATATCCACAGAGTGCGCCAGACATATTTTGCAGATGTTATATAAAAGTTGCATTTTTTACAGGTTATAATTAAAACTTTTATTTGATATGTTCCCAATCGGGTTCAACTGGTTAAATGAAAAGAAAAAGCGTATTGAAAGCACTTATACAGGCTGCCTCACATATATTCTCCTTTTAATTTTTGTTCACAAAGTTAATTTAATGCACATCATTCCGTAAAATTTAATGTAGGTGTTTTAGTATGCTGGAACTCATTGGTATACGATTAAACATGAAGGATAAGGGCTACTTAAGAGATAGGTCACAGCATGCTCCAGTGGTACGTACCCGATAACCGGTCCTGCAGTTGTGACGTAGGAGGTGTGTTTGGTGATTTAATATGCTGCAGAAGATGTCACTAAGCAGTGCAACAGTGTATATTTGTTATAAGTACGACCATGTTTGATAATTCTGATAAAAATGCAAGAAGAATATTTGGATCGCAACCAACTCACCTTACTTATCCACAATGTCTCCTTTGACAGATAACGCAATCCGCCTAATTTTTTATCCCTTCTTTTTTATATATTTATAAGTTCACAAAATATTTGTTGATTGCAATAATCATTTCCTTATCGGATGAAAACTTCTTCCTGGTAAGTCAAAGTTTCAGTTAGCTACTGGAAGATGTCATTTGGAGTGAATATTCTGGTGAATAGGGTGGCTGAGGAACCACTATAATGGGGAAGTCTAGAAACTATGAAATCATTACAATTTTACAAGCATATAAAAAGAAGCTGAGAACGAGAAGCATACGTACCTTACTGCAATAGGCAAGAGAGAGAGAGAGACGGGCTAGCTTGGATGAGAACAGGGGATAAGAGGGATAAGAGGTGGGAAAAGGGAATTCGTGACAAGAGAGTAAAAAATGTGGGAGAAAAGAAAAGAAAGCATAGAACACTATATAACAGAAGGCGAGGTTTCAACATGGAGAAAAAGAGGTTTGGGAGGAAAAATGGGAAAGGTAGAGAAAAGGATAGTATCTATAAAAATGTTAACAGGAAAGGAGGAAAAGAAGGTAAGAAGTATTAGTGAGCTCTTTCAGAAAGTAAAATAAGAATGGGCAGGAAATGTAAAGAATATAGGCAAGGAAGTTGGAGGGAGTGGGAGAAAGGGGCTAATTAAATAACAAGGAGGCATGGAGGTTAATAGCTACCTGGCAGAGCAGAAGACCAGGGTGCCATGAAAGCCAAGTTATCAACAAGGTAAAGACCAATAAATGTAGCCTAAAGTTGTAAATTTTAAACAAAAAATGTAACATTTTGGAATATGCACAGTAAATAATTCAATCACTTAGAATATAAAGAAAAATTCGTGCACATTCGTCAATGTTTATGGCAATGTTTAGGAAGATGCAGTATCTTGGTGTATTTTTCAACCAATGCATATGTACCTATAACTTATGCATCAATGAAGTATAAGAGGACCCAGATATCATACATATTTCTGCCTTTTACCAAGTAATCTATGAGGAATATTCTTTGAAAGTTCTAAAAATCTTGGCCACCATCTTACTAGCTGACAAAGTAGTCATTGAATTCTTCAGCGTACTTTCAGCAGCCTCTCTCCTTCATTTGACTGCCGTGAACATCATGGATCCAGGTTTCACCAACATTAAGAAATCGGTGCAAAAAGCCTTACGGACGGCGATTCGACATTTTAAGATATTGTTCAATGCCGGATACGCTTATTATTGACTGCGCAATTGCGATAGCCACCTCATACATATAGCTTCTTCATCAGTTCTTTGTGCAGGATATCGTACATTGTAAGCATGCATTTACACGAAGTGGAGGGTGTACCGTACCTAGGTATTCCTGTCAAACGTTTAATACCGAGACTGCCCCTCAAATATATATTCTGAAACACCTCTAATCCAAAATGGATATACACTTTTTAGAAAGACATCTGCATCGGTTTTTCTGTGTATGTGTGGGTGCTTGCATGTGTATACAGCTATCTTTGTCTATCTGAGATAATACCTAGTTATACGTAAGATTAATGCAACTTCTACATCAAAGATTACGAAAATAATAGCGATTAAAGAAATCTTAACAACTCCAAAACGGAAGAAAATGACAAAAATGACATCTTGATTTTGAAGTTTAGTGTCCTTCAAAAGTGGAACACCTTTTTAAAGAATATCTGACCCCAAAATACACTTTAAGATTGAGATTATTTTGAAAATAGTTTTTATCAATTCGTCTAAGGATTTTAAGTTACCATAGGTAAAAGAAATTTTCACGGCAAATAAAATACTTATCCTAAAATGTTTAAAAATATATTCCTGCCTTTTTAATTCTGAATACATTTGACCTGATTAGTAAACCGTAACGGGTACGCAAAACCTTACTTCCCTGACATTTAAATCTGTTAAAGCAGGTAATTTAATTTAATATACTTTCTTTAGAGTTAACCGTCTATTGAGAAATTTATTGACTTATTTCGTATGCTTTTCCCAGTTTATTATTAAGCCTTTATTAGTAATAATATATCTGGTTTAGGGTTAAACTTTGAGTAAGATTTTAAAACTTTAAAAAAGGTTATTACCGTATCAATTCTTAGAAAGATTGAATAAAAATCAATTGAAAATAACTGCAACGATAAATAATAGCATAGAATTAAATTTAAAGTTAAAAATAATTTATTCTGCAATAGTAATGTGTTTTTTATAATTAATTCGCAGTAGTGCAAATAGAAAGGGATTTTAAAGACATTCCATAGTGAGAAAATAAAAGACTATCACTTAAACCTGCTGTATTTCACCATTCCTAATGCAAATAGAAAGGGATTTTAAAGACATTAAATAGTGAGGACAATAAAAGACTATCACTTAAACCTGCTGTATTTCACAATTTCCACTGTGCCTGCAAGGAAAGATGAAATAAAGCCAAATTTGGGAACGTTAAATCGCATAATATTGTGACTTTGTGGGTTTGTAAAATTAAAATTCTTGTTGGCACAATTTAAAATGCCATTCATTTCAGCAAAAAGACAATTTTGTACACTTCATACAGAATCTAAAAATGACGTGTCATACACCAACCCAGTCTCTTGTCGCTTCACCACAGTTAAACAAAAGAAAGAGTTCACTTGCGGTGCACTTCACATATCTGCAAACACACACACACACACACACACACACACACACACACACACACACACACACACACACACACACACACACACACACACACACACAGATCACAGTTCTCAACTAGAAACTCCAATAAAAACTGACTGGCAACTCACTCTGCCAGCATTTATACCTCTAGAATAATAGCTTTTATACTTCTAGGATACAGAAACGCGCCGACGCTTCAAGGCTTTTCGTGGCGCAGCGAGAGCACAATGGACCTATTTCTGTATCTGTTTCTTTCTCTCTCTCGGCAAGCGTTCAGCGTTGGGCACCACTACCTGTCTCTCCCACGCGTAACCAACGGCTTTGCGTGGCTTCAGCGAAATAATACTATAGGTGACAATATGGAGAGAAGAATGTGCATGTGTAAGAATAATTTATACAAGAGTGAACAGTGAAGGACATGCAACTGCACAGTATCACTGTATTATTGGGGGTCGGTAGCCTGGTGTAAGAAGCCCCTGCAATATATTCTATTTAGTTCTTGTTGAAGAAGGTTCGAATAAATATACACTTGGAAAAACGGAATCAGACAGAAAAATTAAATGCTACTTCCTGGGTTTGAATTATCCTTCTTTTGTTCTCCAGCCGGTTGCTCTAAGCAACTGAACTACCGTAGACAAGTTGGTGTTCTGTATTAAGTTCCCCATCTGACTTGTAATTATTTTGCAATAGTTATTTCCTACAAGGAGATTCCGAATACGTTTTAAATGACAGAGATCACCTTTATGACGTTTGAAAGTAATCAGTATTAGCAGCCTGCGATTTGAAGTGAACTTTGTGCATAAATGGGGGCCTGAATATGTGTTAGATTTCCAGCCAACTTTCCTGCTCTAATTTTTTAAACAAAGCGTGTATGGTCTAATGCAATATGAAATAATCTTAACTGATGACATTATTTCATGGAAACGGTGAACCTGAAAGGCGCCTGAAGATAGATATATAAGGAATTAAAAGCTTTATTGGCTTAATCTCTTAGAGACAGCTATGTTTTACAGTCCTTATATAAATAATTCCGGAATTTATGCGGGTGAAGGCATAAATCAAGTGCACTAAGGTGCGATACGGTACATCGCACCAAAGAGTACAGTAGGGATTATCTGCGATAATATCTAGAAACACACCACGCTGTTAGATATTTCCCCATTTATTGCATATAAAAAGCACAGCACATAAATCCCTGCCAACAACACAGAGGGAGATAAAAATGAAACCTAATTCACACGGAACATCTCTTGCAATCAGAGGCGCCATTTACCAGACGGAAACCGTTTCATTAGCATCTCATGAATTTGAAGTATAATTTATCATTGGTTTAATTCACCTTAACATACAGACATTTTCAAAACTATTGGCTTCTTGCAACTTTTAACATAGGGGTGCATAGCTACCAAAAAGAAGCAGCAAAGCTATATATTTACGTTGCATGGGCACTGCTTTGTAATTGTAGAACAGGCTGTGTAATAAATAAAGTAAAGGAGAAATTACTTTGTGATTGGTACACGGTCTTCTAACTCAACCAGTGGTTTCTGTGGTATCTCTCGGACCAATAACTTATGAAGGACGTATGCTTAAGGGACACGTATGCTAATATTCACGGTCTTACATAAATAGCCATAACATCCAAAGTTTTCGAGTTAGAGAAGTGAAACTTAGTATACTCATTTAAGATAATAAAGTTAATATGCAAAATGTTTTTCATAATTTTCCATTTTTTATCTAATGCTACATATTTCTTCTATATGCAGAGATATTTACAAATTTAATCGTATTTTTTTTTTTCAAAATTCACATATGCTATCTTTCTGAAATTTGGTATGTTATTTTAAAGCACACTAAAAATGAATTTGTTGGATTTAGATTTCTTACTTAAGCTGTATAGAATTTAAAAAAAAGTTAATCATATGAATCCTTTAGAAATTAAAATAATTTCATATATTTTGTACCATCGCATTCCATATGGAGCTTAATCTTAAATTCTAGAACCAAAACTTTGTTCATTGTGGCATAATAAAGCTGTGTGCTAAATTTCATCACTGTAGATGAAGTAGTTTGAGAGAAAAAATGGATTGAAGTTGTATAAAATGCAAGTTACGGGGAAAGGCATTTAAAAATACAATAAGTATTATTCAGTTTGCCTTTTAATTTTGAGTCAGAACTTCCCATATCCATAGTCTGTATCCTCATTTTCATAGCTCTGTCTGCACCAGCTATGCGAATGTTGTCGATATTCTGCAAAATTGCTTCCATAAACACATCAGGTTGATACCCTAACAGATGCAAAACTTTCTTTCTGCCAAAAGTCCTATCATTAAACACTATTGCAGCATCAAATGTTGCAATTTTCAGCACTATGGAAGACACATATGATGTTTTGGGACACCTTTTCCATATCAAACTGTTGAGGCTTTCATTTGGATTTTGTGTCTCTCAATAGAGACATTTTTTAGCAAGTCTGGGTGTGCGTGGGCTTTATAGATTCCAACACAGCTGATGAAAGACCATGTGTTGCTACTATGCTACTATGCAACACTAGGCCATTTAATTTTTAAAGATATATACAGACTAATTAAAGTCATAATATTTTGGCGTTGGATAGCTAACACTATATACTATTTTACAAAACTATAAAAACAAAAATTAGATTTTTTGAACATTTTCTCGTACGTCCCCCCTTGAAAACTTATGAAGACAAACTTCCAAGTCAACCATGACTAGTTACGTAGTTCATGGACCTCCGGCAGTGAGATATGTCAATCACAAACTAATTTCTTCCCTACAATAGTTTATTTGGTTTTTCTCTACTTTTTCCGCTAGGGAAATTGCGCAAGGTAGGTTTTCTTAGCCCCATTTATATTATTTGAAAAATATTACAATAAATAATTACATGGGTGCATACATATTTTATGCACTTATTTTCATTAAGGTTAGTTTATGATTATGCACTCGTGTTGCATATAATAGTTAATAGCCTAACCTTTTATATCACACACGCGTTATAACAGCTCGCAAGTGCTCAGATTGGGTTTCGTCCCTTACTGTACACCAACTTAAAAGTATTTCACTCTGGTCAATGTAGATCTATGCGCCTCGATGATCTGTCGGGTAGTACAAACTATTCCATTAAATATGATGCATATTATGCATTAATTAAAAAGTGATCACTTCATCGAAGTTGTATTATTAACGATGCATTTTAATGGTGAGATAATGTCAGATTATGCAGTAAATACGCTTTGAAAACTGCATGCTAAAGTAACTTCACATACTTTCTATTACCACATGAGAATAAATGGAGAAGTTATTGTAACCATCTCTTGCAAAGAAAAATAATAAAGGGAACTTGTCACGCCATCTACATGTAACGGTCATGTAGCTTTAGTCTGCAAATTTCTAGTTACATAAAATATTGCAACATATTTGTCAATCCGAATACAGTTTTCAGGGGTCATTTTCAGAGAATTCATAAAACCTATGAGGCATGTAGCGATGTTACAGAAATATTTAAGGTTGTAGAAAATAAGCAAATATTTTTCTGTTTACACGAGTGTAAACTGTCTGCTTTTCGCCTAAGTTTTGTGGCATACGTAGCCAAACGCCCTTTTTCTCATTTTTAATGTATTTCTTTTCGGTCAGTGGACCTAAAGAAGGTTATTTGCAAGAGAAACGTATAAACAGAAACAAACTTCGTCTACTTTAGTCGGCATGTCAAACATGGATTTGTGACGAAGAATCAACCAAGTTTCTCTCACCATTATCACTGTACAAGTATTCCAGATATTTTACTTAAATTTGAAAGCCAATGATAAAAGAATCCGAGAACCTAAAGGATTATTACGAGGGCTGTTTAATAAAGAATGATAATTTTTTTTTTTTTGACAACTTACCTTTACTCATCCTCATAATTTTGATGGTCTTTCTCAAAGTTGTCTCTCCTGAATGCGATGCACTTGTCCCAGCGTTTCTGCCAGTCTTCAAAGACATTCTGGAAACCATTTTCTGAGAGATCTTCAAAATCGTCTCCGCAGGCTTCACCACTGCTTCTGATGATTGATAATGCCTCCCACGAAGACATTTCTTCAAGTTAGGGAATAGAAAAAGTAACAAGGGGCTAAATCCGCACTATATGGAGGATGAAGGATGCACTTCAAGTCGATTTTTGCAAGATATTCAGCAACAACTTTGGCAACATGTGGCCGCACATTATCGTGGTGCAGCAACCAGCCTGCTTCACGGAAATGTGGTCTTTGGGCCTGATATGGGCTTGCAATGTTTTCAGGACATCCCTGTAGTATTTTCCAGTTACAGATGCTGATAAACCATTCCTTAAATATCAAAGAATGAGATGACCATAACTTTCCCAGCAGAAGCAACCACTTTTGCTTTTGGGGGGGATTGATGATGAAGGACATTTCCACACTGAGCTTTGCTGTTTGCTCTCAGGATAAAAATGATGTAGCCAAGTTTCATCTGCAGTGATTACGTTTGAAACAAACTCCGGATCTTCCTCTAGTATAAACTTTAACTGCATGTCCTTTTGTTCGGAAATCAAGTCTTGGAGCCCATCGCACACCAACACGCCTCATGTGTAATATTTCTGTCACCAACGTGTGGGTGGCACCCAGTGAAATGTTCAGTACTTCAGAAAGTGATTTTAAGGTAATTCGTTGATCATCTTCCACAATGGCAGCAGCAGTGTTGATATTTTCTTCCGTAAGAGCTGTAACTGGAGCACCGGATCCACCTTCCTTTGAAATTGATTGTGTCGCCTCTTTAGGTATTTTAATCCATCTTCATGCTGTGCTGTAGGGAAGAACAGACTCAATAGGCCTCCTGTAAAATTATATAGGCCTCAACTGAAGATTTGTTGAGACGAAAGCAGAATTTCAAAGCCGCAAATTGTTCCTCGCGTGTTAACTCTGTTGTACCGGTAGGCGATACTGAACATACCTGGTTCTCACAGGTGGGAACCATGAGTACCAACAATGAAACTACTATGGCGCGCTTGTTTTACATTAAGCTAACAGAGTATAATAAGGTTGAATTTTAGTGCGAAAAATTATGACCTTAAAAAATTATGATCATTCTTTATTGAACAGACCTTGTAGAAACAGTACCATGTTCCTTATACTTACACAAGTAACATTAATTCGTTATTAACCCATTTCTCACTAAATTTTGGTCCAGACTTTGACCTAATGCTGTACCATTATTATTTATAAGATAATAATTACTTCATCTGAATGAAAATGATGTTCTCTGTGATGACGGGCTTGGGATCAATGATAACTCTACAGAAATAATTAGTTTAAACTGCATTCTTTTTCAGTTAGATTTTTCCGTTCTTTAGCAAATCACATTTTCCAAACATGACAAAGCACACAGTAATTTAAGATATACTTATATTTGCCATGTAAACTACAAAATACATAGATGGCGTTCGTAAAGAGGCTAAAAAGAATTATAAATGCAAAGAAGGTAACTGGTTACTTTTTCTCTGAGGAACTGTTTATACTTTGCTGAATTTTCCTTTTTTGAAAATTGTTTAACATTTGACACCAATTGTTTCTTTCTGTATAGAAAAGACTAACATATATTTTCAGTAAACGTCTCAATATACACTATGATTCGAATGCCATAATACTTCTGACTATAACAGACTGAAACCTTAATTATGTGTGACTTTCATTTTCAAATGCGGAATGCCTGGAATTTGAAACAACCACTCTATACAATTCTCTCACAGTTATTTTGATGTTATTATTTCATCAGTAGGTATGCTTACTTATTTTGTTCTTGATATTATTATACCACTGGCTTGTTTTCTGTTGTTCTTCATTTGTTCACTGGACTTTATCTTTTACACCACATTTGACTGCAATTATCCTATCGGCCGCCGTTCTCCTTTGGAACACATTATCGCGATGGTGTTATCTCGTAAACCTTGGGCTCCTGAAACTTTAAATTTTTTGTATTCATTAAATCACACATATATTTGCACTCTCATTTATACTTCCAAATTCTGATGAAGATGGGGAATCATCTTGGTTGGAGAAAAATCCCTACGCGCAGCCGCGAATGGATGCCAGGACCTTTCGCACGACAGGCAGCTGCTAAACCCATTTAGCTTTTAAATGTTTGTTCAACTGCATTTTATAGATGCATTAAAAGAGTATACGATCCCTGAAATTGCTCAAAATAAACTTTGGGGCTCGATTGCGTTATATACAGAAAATATAAGAGAAGATAAACATTCTACCAAAATAAATCCAAAATGTGGACATAATTGGCGGTTCGTATATCTTGAGAGTGGCTTTTCACAGGCAATGTTCAGCGTTTGGTTAAAGGACAAATAGGGCTCTTTATTTTCATTGCCTTTAGAGAAGGACGGCATTTATCTTCTTTTTTCTGCTTGTTTGTTGTCCGGAAGAGCATGTCTGATGCCTATTTTGGTTTCAAGCAGTACATGCGTTATCTGATCCGAACAAAACATATCGAAGGAAAAAAGGGGCAGGATGGAAAAGGAAACGGAGGGAGCGACTAAATCATGGATAAATGTGAACAGGGATGGGATAGTGGTGAGGCCATCTCTGAATGCCAAGTAAGAAAGGCATAACGTATGGATCGGACCCGAAGGAGTCTGCGAAATGATTCATGCCATTTGTTTCTTCTGCTCTTCTGAGACCTTACTGTGCGTTTTTGACCTCGCAAGGCTACAGGTGAGATGATATTTTATGTGCATTTCGGGCAACAACAACGGCGTAAATCTTCCGTATTCCTAAAATAGCTTTGTGCAACTTCTATCCCTGCAGTAAAGCGAGCACAAATACATTTTGGGGTCTTATATCACAAACCTAGTACACAGAGGGGTTGAAAAGTATTTTCAATTGTTATGTACAAGAAAATAGAGTTAGGAGAACGGGCATTGACATTTTGGTATTGCAAATAAGTACTAAATATCACAAAATGGACTTCTACTTTTGTATATATAAACTTATAATCAATTAGGTGTTGACACATTTATGTTTTTGTTGACAATGTGAAAGCCTTCGATTCGGTTTTAAGGGATAAAATTTGGATAGCGATGGAAAATTGTGGAATACCCACACATTTAATAGGCACTGTACAAGACATGTATAAAAGCACTACAATAGCAATAATAAAGAATGGAAGGAAAACAGAAGCAGTGGACATAAATAAAGGAGTACGACAAGGATGCCCTGTATAGCCTATACTCTTTAATTTCTATATTGATAATATGGTACAAGAATGGCAGCAAAGTATAAAACAAAATGCACTAAATGGAAACATAATTTTAAATATAGTATTATTTGCTGATGATCAAGTGGTGATATCCTATTCAGAAGATGTCACGCAAAGAGCAGTATATAGTTCAAACAACATAGCGGAAACATAACCTTTCAATATCAGAACACAAAACTAAAGTAATGGCTTTTAGATGAAAGAACAACAAAAGAGCAAAAATAGTTATATACAATAATATAATAGAACATTTTAATAGTTTCAACTACCTAGGCTACACAGAAGAATCGCAGGCGACCGCAAAGTGAGATTTGTGGTGGACAACACGGTGCTGGGGCGGGTTTTCTCCGGAACCTCCGGTTTCCCCCGCCATCTCATTCCCCCGGTGCTCCATCTTCATCTCATGTATCATCAGTGTCACCGCCTGCGGTTCCCTTTGTAGTAAAAGCGGGCGTTAAGCACTACATATTTCACACTACACAGTAGAAGTAGCAAATAACAACAAGGATATGGTGGTGAAATTAAACGGATTCAATCAAATGTGTGGGACTTTAATAAGAACGCTGAGCAGGAAAACATGAAAGAAAACACAGAAGTTATGAATATTCAGATTTTACAGATGTAGAATTTGATTCTTATATAATTCCTCAAAATGAATTAAATCCTTATAATATAATAATAAGATAATGGCAGTCCCAACGTTAACATACGGTTCCAAAATATGCACACTGGCAAAGAACCAACGCAAACAGCTAGAATCGGTGAGATTTTTGAGAAACGTGGCAGGTTATAAAAGAATAGGCCACGTAACAGTCGGAAAAAAAGAAGTGCTTGGGATTTAAACAGTATAATGATAAAGAACAAAAGTGAATGGAAAAATCATATTTTAAGAATGGACGCGGAACGACTTCCAAGAAGAGTTTTAGATTATATGCCGAAGGGAAAGGAGAGATTGGGACGTCCAGCTCTACGTTGGAAGGATCACTGGGCTCTTGAAGAGAACGGAACGTGTCACAAGGCCCAATCCTTGAAGATGATGATGATAATGATGATGATGATAAATTAGGTAAAGAGAAATAAATATATAAGTATTAGGAAGAACAAAAATATTAATTTAAAATGGCATTACTAATACTTCCAATAAATTTCCCTTATCAGTTCTAATGACTTGTCACTTTTGGGCGTATTGGAATGCTCATGACGTTCACTTGTTGGTTAGTCGAACTCAAGACTTCCCCAATCTCTCCTGCAGTAGCAATAATCACTGAAATCATAGCTTCCGTCATAAACTCGCTTGGAGAACGCTGTTTGTCGCACCAAAAAGCAATCACTAACTCATTGACTGACTCCCGCCACCTACTGTCTCTCCCGTTTATATAATGCAGCTAGTAGCCCAGCGGTTTGCAGAAGCTTCAAGAGGTGGACAGATGGGAACTACTAATGAATCCAGGTACCTGACTATAAGGTTTCTAGTTTTTATGCTGGTTCGGTGCTCCTGTTAATCCCGTTTATCTGTCCAGGCTGTCCACGTATCTGCTGCAAGCTGATCTAATGATGAACAATTGCATCTTTATCATAGGATATGCTGGACGAGAGTGAAAATAAGGTTGATTTTTTATATAAGTTAACAATGACATATTTGAAACTAATTGCTGACTGATTGAAGATACAGGTCATTGGTGCTGTGGCTGCCGGTAATAGATCACTGGAAACATTTGTAAATTATTTTAAAATATGAAGCGCTAGACGAAAGTTTTAGAAATGCACGCTGCTCTATTAACTTAGGTGCAACCTACATATCTTTTAAACTTACCAAGGTTTCGCATATATTGCGTATAATTCGTATCTGAAAAACAACTTTGTATACGATACTTTTTCAAAAACTTCATTTCCATCATAACTAGAACTGCGAAACGTGCCTTATATACTGCCTAAAGATAATGGATTCCCCGGGACATTTTACTTAGGTGTGATAGTTTATAATAATAGTTTATAAGTTAACAGTTTGTGTTACTTAGCTAATTATTTTCTAGTATGACTAATCTTACAAAATATTTCACAGTGTGCACCGATTTTACTATCCAATTATTGCAATGATTTATCGATTCCCTACGATTTAATTTTAAATTACATGAAGCGACCAGAAAGTAAGTTCTGTTTCAATTTATCTCCGCTGCAGCGCTGCGATCGCAGTTCTGCACATGCGCGATAGACGCTCTGTATCAAGGAGAAGAACCGTGCGCCATTGTGAGATCGCTGTCAGCCACGTACGCGTTGTTCTGCTGGTTTACAATGTCTGTGTTGATTGGAAATCCCACCACTAGTGACATTAGATCTGTGATTCGCTTTCTGAATGCTGGGAAACTGAAAACAATTGAAATTTATCGGCAAATTTGCGATGTTTACGGTCAAAGTGCGATGAGTGTTACAATGGTGAGAAGATGGGTCCGAGAGTTCAATGAAGAACGTAGTGAAGTGCACGATGAAAAACGAAGTGGGCGTCCATCTTCGGTTACAGAAGAACTGGTTCACGCGATTGATGACAAGATCCAGGAAAACCGCAAGTTTACAATTAGTGCTCTCACTATGGAACTTCCCCAAATCTCACGATCACTTGTTCATGAAATTGTTACTGAAAAACTGAAATTTCGCAAACTTTGCTCACTTTGGGTTCCAAAGATTCTTACTGAGCAACTCGAAACAAAACTGATGGGTAGTGCACTTCAATTTTTGACCCGTTATGATGAGGACGGCGAAGAATTTCTGACACAGAAGGTCACAGGAGATGAAACTTGGGTTTCTTAGGACACCCCTGAAAGTAAGCGTCAATCAATGGAATGGAGGCACACCTCATCCCCAGGAAAGGTTAAGCCGAAACAAATCTTGACACCTCGAAGAAAGTTGTGCACAGTGTTCTGGGACATACTCGCCGAGGTCTACTTCCCATAAGCCCCAGCCCCGTAGGACCGGGAACCCGGGCCTCATCTGTTATTTCCATTAGGACAGCACCTGTTTTATAAGCTGCCCCCCCCCCCGTCTGCCTTACGGATGTGGATACGCCACATACGCGCCAGTCCTTAATGAACCAGCTACCAAATAACCTTGGTAGGGCCGCCAGTGTCTATCTCACCAGCTACTAGCTCTGCAGGCTAGTCCCCGGGACTTATAGGACAACCCTCTGCCCCCTCAGGGCGGCCCTGGCGACCTGGCCGGAGGTACCCAATTGCCCGTGGGTGGCGGGAACCACTGCCCCCTCGAGACCAACCCAATCCGAACAACTCCCATGCGGGAGGGGCTCGTTATGTTCGGCCCGAGGTTCCTCTAGTAACGTCAGAGGTACCACGAGTGCTAGGGGTCCGTAGCGCCCGCACTTTGGCAGCTAAAAGGGACGGATCCCTTCCCCTACGGGGAGTGTTCTGGGACAGGAGAGGCATCTTAATCATTGATTTCTTACCGTGTGGTCAAAACAATGAAAGCAGATGTTTATTGCGAGACACTTAAGAAATTGCGCCGAGCAATACAGAATAAGCGCCGAGGAATGCTGTCAAAAGTTGTTGCGTTTCTTCACGACAACACACGACCACGCACTGCAAATGCGACGAGAAATATCCTGCAATGATTTAGCTGGGACGTGTTTGACCACCCCCCGTACAGCCCTCATCTCGCTCCTAGCGACTTTCATCTGTTTTTGCATCTCAAATCTTTCCTTGGCGGTCAATACTTCAACAATGACGAAGAGCTGAAAGAAAATGTTTCCAACTGTTTGAAGACACAGGCGGCAAACTTCTATGAAGAAGGTATACAAAAACTTGTGCCTCGCTATGAAAAATGCCTGCAAAATCTCGGCAGTTATGTGGAAACATAGTTTAAGAGTTGTAGAATTTTGTGCAGTAAATAATTTTTCTGTGTCTGTACACAATTTAATTTTATTACCCAACAGATTTTACTTTCTGGACGTACCTTGTATTAATCTTCTTCGTCAATCATTCTAATATATCCCTAAAACTGTCAGCTGTCTTTAATTTCCAACACGTAAAATAACCCCAAGCCCTAGAAAGAGGCCTCTCAGCAAATTTAAGCGATACCTCACGCCCAGTATAGAATTGGGCGTGGAGAGCCACAGCAATTACATATAAAACAAATTCCAAAGTTTCAGAGATTATGATACTGACGATGACGACGCCGCTCAGCGTAACGGTGACCAAAATGTAATTATCGATATGAGTAGATTTCCTATAAATGCCAAAATCCAATTTATTATTATTTCTTATTATGTTAAATCCAAAAAAGGAAGAAGACCATCAATTTCAGTTTCTAGTGCGAATTTTATAGTTTTTAGTTATTTTGAAGCATCGTTAATTGTTTATGAGGAACAATTGCAAAAATATCATCAATATATCTGCACAAGGTTTTAAGAACCAAAGGGAATGCTTTAGTGACTTGTATTTCAAAAAAACTGATAAAAATATCGGCAACAAAAGTTGAGAGGATGACCCAGTTCTAAGCCAGAAGCTTGTTGAAAAAATTCACCATTAATATAAATCCATAATATAAATTCTTAGGTTAAATTATTAAATCAATTAAATGTTTCGATTTAATAGTTTAGGAAAATATATTTATTTTAAAAATTAACACTGCGAAATGAAATTTGAAATACCCGCAGTTGATTCTGTTCTTAAGTTTGTTCGTTTTCAGATTACAGTAACACCGAAAAAAATAACAACTTAGTAGATAATTTCCTTAACTACGAATTTCTTTTCTCCTGTGGTTTTCTTAGACTGAAGATGCGGACAAGAGTTCGTGAAATCGATTTCAATTAGAAAGAAGAATTAACATCATTTTCTTAAGTTAAGTGGAGCTTTTGTTACATTTTGTTATATTTGTACAAAAGATTATTATTGATTTTGTAAGATTTTTATGTGATTTGTTTATTGAACTTATGGCCATATAGTGGGGGTGTTGAACATTTATTTGATAAATAAGTAAGTGTGTTTGAACAGTGTATGGAAAAGGAAAGAAGATAAATGTATATAGTGTGCAATGTAGAGTTGAAATTCAATGAAATAGTTGGTTGTCAATTTAACAGTTAGAAAATCAATAGTTCCTAGAGGGGATAACATTAGCGGAAGCCGACGGTAAATGGGATAGGCGATAAGCCTTTGTTAACAAAACAAACAGCAGTCAGGTGAAAATGGTAGTTTATTGTGGAGCCTTAGGTAAACTCTGCAATAAGTATGAATCCAGTCAGTCTACTGGGTGCTCCAGAAGATTTTTAAGTGTGGGCGGATTTTAAAACAACGTGTGGTAAGACCGTACGGTCTGCCATGCACTACGACATACTGTTTCCAGAAGAATCCGCCCCGAGGTTCCCATCATCGGGGTTTATATCCGCTGATCGAAAGATCGCGAACAGTGTCTACGTGACTCGTTTCATTATTATTTACTTTTAAAGTCCACTAAACTGGAGCTTGTAGTCTCCCTAGCAACCGAGGACACTTGCTCTTCTCCTGTATGCTAACAGTTTGTTTGCTGGTCCACACAGTAATCATTTACTTGTTCTACAAACATCTTTTCTGTTTCACAATTTCACAAATACTTATTCGACTGACTGTCGCCGTTGGAAATACAAGTTTTTCTTACAATTGTTATTCCAAGTTATTTCAAGAATAACAACAGTTACATATATTATGCTAAATAAATTATCAAAATACAATATGTTCCACATACAGAACAATATATATTTCACATATATACAACAGTATATTGTATATTACGATGTCTACAGAGATAACTGAAGACGGATTTGAAATTCTTCTTCTGTATTTAGATTCCGAACAGTTCGGACGTGTGTAATATCATCTGCAAGGTTGCAGACACATTGAGGTCATATATTTCGTTAAAGTATCTTTCAAATTTGCAGGAACAAATAAAGTTAACGTTGATGAATGTATTTGTTTGTTCAATGTTAAAAATAATGTTATAAAATAATTAATCTACAAATGAAATACCAATTTTAAGAGGAAAGGAGAACTGTCGTGGATTTTATTTGCACATCATCTTGCATCCTTTCTCCTCCGCGACTGCAACATGAAGATAATAATCTTAATCCCTGATCAGCTGAGGAATTTCGAATACATCTACCAGAAATCAAGATTATCATCAAAAAGTGAGAGAAATTAACAAACTTCCAAACCTCGCGCCCTTTGCACCAAATTATACGGTTCCAAAATGATCGCCACAACGTAGGGCTTTAAAAAGAAGGTCGTCATCTACACTTTTTCTATTTTGTACTAAAATCCTGCTATAACTACAGATGTTTAGAGAAAATTAAACATACTGTACTCTATGTATCACAAAAAGGCTCCTCTAACGGAAAAAGGGGCGCAAAGTGTTCAAAGAAAAAATAGGATTTTGTAAATGAGGATGCTCGCTTTTTCAGCACGTTTCTTATATAAAGAATAAAAATTACGTGGTTTTCCATCTCTTAAGTTGTATAGAACAACACAACGCAGTACGGAAGAGCAGGTGAACTGTATTAGACAGGAGGGGTTAGAGATATTAAGAAAGAAGTTATTTGTATTCCCAATAATTTAGTAATGAAAACTCAGCACTAATAAGGAGTGTAGTGTAAACTTTATGGAAAACGGGAAATTCGGAGTAATTTTGGAATGCACGATAATTTAGGACAGTTAGGTTGAGGTGATTGAATAGAATAACTGAGTACGGGTAGTAGTAACGCTAATTTAATTCATTTAACTGCAAATAAATATTTGATACGTCATTATTGTAATAAAACCGAGCGGGATGGCTCAGGCGGTTTCGTCTTTGGCCCGCATTCGGTAGGCCGGGGTTCGATTCCCGTGGCCGACCTATCTGACCAATGGTTTTCCTTTGGGGGTTTTCCAGGCTCGCCAGGCAAATGATGGGTAGGTTAATGACATCCCTCTGTTATAATTTCACATCATCTCTCATCTGGTGGTTTCTTCCAGGGTGGATTTATCGGTCGGTGTCTCGGCGCTGTCGTGATCCTTTGGGTCAGCCACCCTCTGTATTTCTCGCCTCATCCTTCCTCCCGAGGATGCCACACTTGGGGCTTAGCTACAATAAAACACAGGGATCTGTGCAAAGTTCCCTCCGAAATAATCCAAATCCTAATCCTCATTTTAATAAACGTGAAATCACAGAACCCAAGCATAAGTCGCTTTCCCTTAGGATAAATAGGAAACCGAATGTCATGCTCTTTATATAGGCATTAATAATGAAAAACTATTATTTATTATGTAAATTTTGTAGTTATCTTAGTTAATAATACTGTAGCTGATTCCTTTACAGGCCATTAACGCTCTACTTTCTTAACGTTAAAATATATCAACAGCAATGCAACTAGAAGCATACATTTCGTATTTTATTTAACACTGCAAGTAATAAAATATTTACCATTTTTCATACAAATCAAAATCATCCCGAAGATCCCTGTGACGGAAGACCTTTGCTATTCCCTCTGAAATTTTAGTTCTTTTCACGCTTCAAACTTCGATTAAATTTGGGTAGGAATGCCGCATTTCTACGCTGTATTTTGCAGGCCGGAGTGGCGAGCGAGGGCTGCCAGGAAGTCCCTGGATAGTGGTCAGGTCTGGCAAACAAAGTCCTCGGGGAAATCTGCGGCTCTCTCGCCTCTGGAAACTTCTACAACTATTTCTCATGTATATCAAGGGAAGAAATTCCACATGCACAGTATTGTTTCATGTTGTTCGAAGGGGATGCTGCAGTTGCGTCTGTATCATCTGGTTGCGTAAATATAAAATTACCGCCTTGTGTTTTTCCATGAATATGATTAATACTTGTTATAAGATTACATTAAGGCATTTTGAAAGCTATTTGAACCTAACACGTAATCCAAAAGTAACAAGTTCCATTTTATTATTATTTATTATTATTTATTATTAGTATGCATTTAAAACAAAGAAGTCGGAAACACCAATCGGTTGGGAATGGAAATGTAGTTTTAGGGATAGTATTCATAATTATGAGGACGTGGAGTAAGCTTGAGACTCGCAATTGGATCTTTTTGGGTTCGATCCCATTGAACAACCAATATGACCAAAACACTAAAATGGTGAACCAATTAAAGCAAAATTAGAATATATCAAAAATGCTGAGGCTTCTTTAGCGGTTTAACTTTACTACTAGGTGAATGCGTGTTTGTTTACTTCATCTTCCAAATTTGCCTGACAAGTTCAAGGGATTTATGAGATTTATTTATAATTCGATATTACAAATATCCAGTGATTTATTTAGCTGGATCCTAAATGCACATTAAAGCAATTAAGTGGTCATTCAAAAACGTATACTACAGGGCAGTGGTGTATGCAACATTTTTATGGTGGCGTTATCATTAGCAGTAGTGATATTTAGAATTTTAAAATCAGAAAGTTAGCATTTTGATTTTTACATTTAGCATTTTGTATTATTTATACATTTCTAATTTAGCATTTTATAGCATTTTGGGATAAAGTTTAATTTGAGTTAATTTTTAAATTATGAGTATTAATACTCCTTATATGAGATTTAAAACACATTTATGGAGGGTTATTATTGACAGTGAGTTAAAAGTACATTAATATCGGTTAAAGGAATACACAGAAATATTGAAAAAGTTGATACAGGCTAAAGCATACTACAGGACAAAAAAGAAGAATTCATACTTGTAAAACTAGCGCAATGAAAAGAAATTGCACAAAACTGGCCTATGCCATAACGCATAAGTTTATGATTCCGTAACGATGTTGAATGAAAGCATTGAACATATTCTTTTCTGACATTTGACTCCTCATATTACTCACAATCAAATTTTATTTACTGAAAAACCTTTTAGCATCTACGCTTTTGGTAGGATCCCAATTACATTACAGAGCAATAGTGGGCAATGGTGGAACAATAAGTTAATGTAGCGGGAAGGGTTGATTTCCACATTCTAGAAGAGCGGTCACTAAGTTTATATCTTTCTAAAGATGCAGAGGTTCCACAGACTCTTCAGTTAGAGTTTTCAGAAGAAATACCATTGGAAAAAGTAATTACTTGAAAAATAATCTATTTCGCATTTATATCGCGTTTTGAGACAATTTCGCACATTATCGCTCTATATCGCATTTGCAAAAAATCCCCACCCCTAGTTATGTCTACGCCCCCTAAAAGCAATTCCCCCCAGGGGCCTATAGTAGGTAGGTACGGGAATTGGCGATCCCAGGTTCCCCAACCACCTTGACAACCTCGATGTGGGTTCCTCTTAGTGGTGAGGGGTCAGATAAAACACCCACCCACGTGTAAGCCGTGCATGGAGACCCGTGTCGGTAGAAAGGTTTGTCCTGGTGTTTGAGGGATGCGCATCTGAACTCGTTCCAGTCATTTTCTGAATTCGGCGAGGGTACGCATTTCGAATACACTACTTTGGTTTCTGCTTCGCCTAAACGGAAGGTTAGGTACTAACCCGCACCTAATCAATCGGCCAGGACTAGGTACTTACCAAACTCTAGGGTGAGTGAGACGGCGAGCCTGCTATACCCCCTGTGTAGCCCTGTCATCCCAGTGGGGTGAACCCCTGTTAGGCTCCGTGGTGGTTGGGGAGCTCTGGGGAATGAAACACATTCCATTTCTTATGGTAAACAAGAAATTTAATAAAAATATTAACAAAAGTGGAAAGGAAATAGTCGAGTTTTGTGGTCCTCGCTATTTGTTTGTTTGTTTGTTCTTTTAAGAACTGAGGACGGTCGGAAATTCGCTACCGTGAACCCGTTCATTATTCAGAAGGATTTAGATAGTATTGCTGGTCCAGTAAAGTCATGTACTCGATCTCGCAATGGCACGCTCCTGATCGAAGCAGATTCTCGGACGCAGGCTGCAAAAATCATGAAAGCCAATATGCTTGCGAGCTATCCGGTACGCGTTGAATTACATAGGACCCTGAACTCTTCGCGTGGTGTCGTAAACACCAGCAAATTGGATTGTATGTCCAATGAGGTGATTCAGGAAAACTTGGCGGACAAGGTGTGACTAATATATATCGAGTTCAGCGCAAAGAACGAGGTCAGCTAGTGCTCACTCGTACCCTGTTTCCTTGTTTTGATCGGATAGATATCCCGCAAGGTATGAAGCTATTGAAGTGATAGTATAGTATATTCTATAGTATATACCCAATCCACTGAGGTGTTATAAATTCCAGTGCTTTAGCCACACGAGTGATTCTTGTAATGGAGTTGCTAATTGTGTTGCCTGCGGGGAAGTCAAACATGATAATGTTTGTACTTCACCTGCAACATGTGTTAACTGCAATGCTAATCATTCATTTAACTCCAGAGAATGCCCGTGTTTTATGGAGGAAAAGGTAATCCAGATCCGGGAAAGAGAGTGTCCTTCTTGGAAGCCCGAAATCTCTTGCGTATTCGTCAGATTTCTATCCCTAGGACTGTTACTTATAGTGTAGTTGCAGCTAAGCCGGTTCCTAGACGTTAAATCGCAACACAAACTAGCAACATAAACGGGGCAGTAATATCCGAAAGATCAATTACACCAAGATCACAGCCAAAGCAACACCAGCACGAACAACAGTGAGCGCACCGACCAAGTCCAGTTCTAGGAAGAAGGATTCAGCCAAGTCGCCGCCGAAAGCATCTACTTACAGAACATGTGAACTGGTAATATGTAATGTATCGCCAAGGAAATTTGAGACCTCGTATGACAGAACCGACTTCCTTAAGGAAAATAGTAGAACCACTGAAAGTAAAGCTAGGCAGCACAAAAGTCCGCGAACAGCTTCGTCAGCATCTGAGGAATCTTCTGCAGAGGACGCCGATCGGCGACTTTCATCCTCGCCGGTCGCAGTTTCCGATCGTTTCGAGAGATTCGATTCGAGGATACCAGTACGGAAGCTGTCCTCTATTGAGGATGTGGAGCGGGTAGATCCTGTCGTCACTGCCCAAACAACAGTGAGGAAAAGGCAGGAAAAACCTGCTGAAAGTGCTAGCCTAGCCCCAAAGAAAGGAACAAATTGATTCGACCACCACATGGCAAGTTATTGAAAGTAGTACTCTTTATGTCTTTTGGTATTTTATTGGAAATTATAAGTTTTAATTTTTCCTACCCATTTGGGCTTATTTATTTTATTGTCATTTTGCTTTGATCTGTTTTTTAAATTTTGAGTAATTTATATCTGGCTATTGTCATTTTAGTAAGGGCGCTGAAGACCAAGCAGTTGAGCGCCCTTATATAAAATCGTCATCATCATCATCATCATCATCATCATCATCATCATCATCATCATCATCATCCTAAACGCAATTGCATGTCTCAGTATTCAGGCGTGGTGTAAGACAAAGCGAACTTAAGGAGATTTTAGTTTAGCCATAAACTCCATTGAGAATATAACTCTTTGTACTTACAATCTGAAAAGATGAATTATATGATAGAGGAAACAAAAGAGTCATCAGCAGCCGCAACAGTATATACATATAAGGACAATGCAGTAACCTAACAATACTTAAAATGGATTTCTTGGTGATTTTCTCAATACAATTAGGATATTCAAGCTACCATGTTTGCTGTGAATAAGGGCAAGTGAATTTACGAAATGTATAGCAAAGTCGCACGTAGAGGTATATGTAAGGAAGGCAATATGAGCGTTCCACATTAGGTTTTTTAACTTTGAAACTTGTGTTTTACCATCCAATTCCAAATGGTTACTTGAGCAGCATTTGTTGGAAGTGCTATTTAACGAGATAGGGAAGAAACATGTCTGTGATAAAATGTGTGCTGCTATTACCTTCCACTACAAGGGGGTAAACTTTGTGCAGACTGGTGTACTAACACAACTTTGGCTTAAACTCCTTTCGCAGACCCGCCACGTGGTAGTTTGTTAGGAAGGAGGGGGGAGGGTAAAAGGAAAACAGAGCTGTTTTGTAACAACTTAACATTCCCTTGCGAGCCGCTTCTTCGCCTCAATAGTTGAAAGTTTTGTGTCGTAATGACTCTCGTTTTTCGTCCCCTTTCATTACGAAGTAGTTTGTAAGTAATGTCACCTTACTCGCGAGACTCTCGCAAACTTAGTCCAATATTCTCAACATGTAATTTATCAGTCCTAAGGAAAACTTACTGCGGGTTTGCGTTTCCAGAGAATACCTTAAAATTCGCTGCCTTAAACTTTAAATAACGTATGTATCATAATTTCCTTGCTGAGTAAAACAAATTTACTTCAGGGGAAACTCAATTTATATTTTACTCATGCACTATATGCAAGATGGAAAGAATATCGCCGTATTCTTAGTATATGTTTATGAATGAAATAACACATCTTGTATCTCCTTTTTAAAATGGAATGTTCTCGCTAACCCCTTCAAGACCAGAGCTGACATGTGGTATCCTCGTGCATAATTGATGTTGAAAATGTAATGCAAATTTAACTATAAACTAAATTGTCACCAATTTGTTGCATTGGAATACACTGCCCTCATATTTCACATGAAGATATCCTAATAAAAACAAAACTAATATATTTATTCCTTTATTTTCTTGGAATACATCCACAAATATGTTGAGCCCTAAACACTATAACCATGTCATGCCAATTACCTTTACGTTAAATAGGTCCATCCCTTTCTTTATCGTCGTAGTAAGACTGCAGCTAGGATTCGATTTTGTTTTTAATTTACGTCCTCCAACGTTAAGTCATATCGTACGGTGATTGAATTGGTTGAAATGATGTAAAAAGGAGTCCAGGGTCCATGGATCTTAGAGTTACCCAACATTTGTCTTGAAGGATAAGGGAAAACCCCGGAATATACCTTATCTAGGTAACCCACCCTGACAGATTCGAACTCGGGACATCTTGAACGTGAGGCCGACAAGCTACCGTCTACGGTACCGAGGAGGGCAGAATTAGAAATGCAAGATTACGTAGGGCAAGGCTGTAGAACTCAAGCAAAGTTTGTATTCGTCACTTCAGTGATAAATTTTTCCACCTTTAGTTAAGCGTGCATAAAAGTTTAGGACACCTATACACGATGTTCATTTTTTATCTGGAATTTTACCGCGTAAAATTTAACGTCATCAATAGAATCGCTGACAGGGCGAGTTTATATACGATTATCCTAGCCGCTTGCGATCGTATTTGGTGTGCTGACAGCAGCTTTGAGGCCTCCCTCTACCGGCAGTAAACAAACTATTTGAGAAGTGGGTATACCCGCGTAATATAAAGGTGCGTAACTTCGACTGGTGCATAGATACAACTGTTTTTAAAAGCCGTATACCGCAATGCAAAGCACTGCATAGTTAATTATGCAGCCATAAAAGTAGACCATGAATAATATATGAAATGTTTAGTCAATGAACAATTATTTCAAAATTAACATATGCTTTTCTGTTATCGTATACATGTATGCATATTTTAAACCTGTCACATAAAATAGATCTCAATTATTTTCTATAACCCACAGTTACCTCACAATTTAACTTCATTACACACCAGATAATTAGCAGAACACGTTCTAGGAATGAAAAATAATTGAGGGTTACAATATGTATAAAGCTTTCATCCAAGAAAATATCTCTAGTACATCGTCTTTGTGTCCCTTTTCTTATATTTCGTTCCTATATTCCCCTTAAACACTGTATTGCGAGAAGGTATGCTTAAGGTATTTCTTTCATAACATTATTTATTGCTTCTACATTGTAACCAGTCACTTTGTAGCGTCCAGTGTCTCTTTTTGCGAGTAACTGATCCTGTATCTTGGAAATGTTTGATGCAGCTATTGATTTTAAAAGACATAAGGATACCAACATTAATAGACATTTTAATTAAGCGTGAGAATGACTAGTTTATATCGTATACTGATAAAGCCTAAGACGTTTATGTCGCAAACAAAACTATGCCAATTTGACAGTACCTCAATACTTATGACAATATTACGCTCCGAGAGACTTGTCTGAATGCTGGATACCGTTGTATAAAGTCCTTGATGTAGTGGATTAAACTATATTTATATGCCTTACGAATTTTAATGCTGATACAGTTCAATTAACTTGAGGTGGCAGCTCAGTAAAGATGCACATCAAATGGAAGTAATCTGTTATCAATCCTGAAAGGAAACTGAGGATGATTTGTACACGTACCTTAGTTGATGCATGCACTGTCATTGGCTCCAGTTGTACATATAAATCATCCTCAGTCCCCTTTCAGGATTGGCAACAACTAATTCCATTTAGTGCGTATCTTTACTCAGCTGCCAGGTCAAGTTAATCAGAGTGTACAGAAGTACATACTATTCACCCATTAAGACTCGGTGCTATGTGTTCATATCCAGAGGAAGCTGGTTGTATTAGTTACTGGTGTCACCACACTCCGAGGGCTGTAATCTGCTCATTGTTCCGCAAAGTTACCGCTTCTCTGTGGAGGCCACTATACTTTCAAGATGAACTCACCAGTCAACTGTGACGTCAATCTTGCTCAATCGGAGGGCGGAAAATAACAATAAAAAATGAACAATCTGTAGTACCTATCCTTTACGGTTAGCCAGTATGTAACAGCATAGCTAAAAGTCCTTTAAACATTAAAACCGAAAACAAGAAAGGTCGATGAAGTGTTCTGGGGGCCTGAACTGCCTCCAGTAGTACATTTTGAGAGATGATGCTACTAATTACGAATACTATTACATTATAGCTAAACATTCCGTATGCATATTTCCCTTGAACCATATGTTTTTAGGCCGTTCCATGGCCGAGTGGTTAGACCATTTGGCTCTCACCAAGGCGACCGCAAAGTGAGATTTGTGGTGGAAAATATGGCGCTTGGGCCGGTTTCTTCCGCTGGTTTCCCCCGCCAGCATTCCACCAATTGCTCCATCATCTTTCCTCTCACCCCACTTCCGGCGTTGGGCAAATCCCTCATCCCGGAATCTCTCTGATCAGTAAACCTCCGATTCTCAACCCGTTGTGTGGTTTGGAAGGCCCTTTGTTTCACTTAAGGAATTACAGGAATTCATTCATTCATTTCGGTCATTCATTCATTCATATACTCATAGGTCCCATTGTTGTTTCATACTAGCCGCGTGTGTGACACGATTTCTGAAAGGTAGAGCCAGACTGAACACTTAATGTCATAGCCGGGATTTTAACCATGGATCTGCCAGTCTGCACTTTAACTGAATGAGGCACAAATATCTTTAGAATTTTTGTCAATTTATTTAACTCGTTTTCATTGGTTTTCGTCATTTTCTCTTGCTTCTATTCGCAGTTATTCACCTCCAATAGCACTATTTGTATATTGTCACGCATGGATTCACTTTCTTCTGTCTCGAACTGTTCCAGACCATTGCTGTCCTAACAGTGCTGTGTAGCAGTCCTCCAATCTCTGTCGTCATCTTCCTCTTTGGTGTTTCTTGTAAGGGTGTTCCAAACTGTGATCTTGTAGATAAAGCTGTCGTCCTTCAAACTCTCTATTTCACTTCAGTTTCTTAATTCTTAGCGCTACGTCTGTAGTTAATATAATTTGTGTTAGTGCAGTGTTGAGATTCTATCTGTCAATTTTATTCCCACATCTTGCGCTCCATTTTCCTGAGACATTTCAGTAGTGTTCTCATCTTCCTCCTTGTGACGTATCAACCATAGCACTACACATGTTTGCTTTGTTCCATCCATTGTAATGGGAGTCTCTTGTCTGCTGGTCATAAGTTGTTTTTTAATGTTATTCATTTGTAAGCCTGCCTCTTTGCTCCATATGCAAAATTCCTTGAGCATACTCTGTAGTTCTTTTGGTGTTCTTGCAAACAAGGCCACATCTGCAAATCTGATTTTGTTAGGGGGCTACCGTTTATGTTTATCCCTTGTTTACTCCTCTCCATTGTCGGGAATATATTTTCAAAGATGTCGTAAAGAATTTTGGTGAGATAGGCTCTCCTGTCTGTGCCCTCGTTCTAGGCAAAACAGCTTCCCTTCTTTGTCGTTTTAGTTTTCTTGTGACAAAATCTCCAATCTAATTCTAATAGATCTTGATGAATGTCGGTACCTAACATGTGTAATGGAATTGAAGACAATACAACCAAAGAGGCGTGAAAAAACTTTGCAGGCCTTTAGTGCCAAAAGGTCTGTGGATTATTTATACTCATACTATTTTAAGCTCTTGATTTATTTCTTATTCATATGCGACATTTGATATGATTTTATTGATGTCCTACATAATTTTAGAATTTCTACTTATGTACCTATTTATTCTGCTAAGTCAGTACAATTGAGTGTGACCGGTGTTCAGCCCAGGCACTGTACCAGTAATACTCAATTTTACAATAGGAACTTATTTCTAAACAATTATTTATGACAATGCAGGATCGTTATTAGTTCTCTTCACTGTCCATCACCACTTTTTAACTTTGTCCGAAAATTACACGATCTTCTCCTTATTCTTTAAACTTTTCTCTTGATAAATGAAACATTGTTTTAACAAATTCCTTTCTTCCGGATTCAATATTCTATACCTGAACTTCAATACCCTTTCCATAGTCTTTCCTTTACTGGCAACTCTAACCATCTATTTGTGCTACCTGTCTAACAGTTGCATTTGGTAACCCAATAATTTCATTACAACATCTCCTATGACCTCATTTAAAACTTACCATCCTCCTACTTGCCATACGTTTATCCCATGTAACACTTTTGCCTCTACGGTCATACTATAAACTTTCTCTAACCATTTTATATTTATATATGGTGCTTTGTTCTCGCAGCTTCTGATGGCTGATAAAGTTCCTTCTTCTTTTACTGAGGCAAACTTCTTTTGTTTCTCCCAATTCCTTCTGATGTCTATTTTGATTCCTAAATAAGTGCAATCTCTTGCTACCCTGTACTCTCTTTTGTTTTCAATCCTCCATTTTTCATATTTTATTAGTTTTTCTCCTTTTTAAATACTGTGGTCTGTGTCTTATCCTGGTTTACCTTTAAACTCCATTCTTTACAAAACATTTATCTATATAAAATCCGAATATATGTTTAATAAAAACTTAATGCTTCTAGTAATATTATTCTCAACTTCGAAAATGCCTATCAAGGTTACATATAAAATGAATAATAGCTAAATACAACATCAAGTGTTAAATTCATATATTGTCTGACATTTGCACATGAATTTTAGGTACATTATCACATTCATTGAAGGTTGTAGCTTTACATACAATATATAGCGCCCAGCATTACAATTCACTGTGCTTTTCTATGATGCTAACTCCAAATTCAGATAAATGTTACAATTATGGCGCCCGTTTACAGTAAAAATTAGCAACACTGACGCAGAAATAATGTTCCGTTATTCCTACATTGCTTTTAGTAAGAGAGATTTCAAACCTCTCAAGTTCTGAGTATAATAGAACCATTTTAATAGCTTTGTAGAAATAAGGAAGGTAGATAAATGTGGAAACGTGAAACCATGTAACATTACCATTCGTAATCACTGCATTAAAATCAACTGCAGACTTCAGTAATTACTCCATGAGAAAAACGTAATTGGTTCTTACATTTAGAGGCTAACAGCTGCGTCGTAGCTCTAGTTACTGGAGAATAAATTGTGTTTATATTCTAAAACAGGGCTTACCGTACTGCTGGATTGTAAATTACCTTACCCTTTGGATTTATACTATAAACATGCATATTTAAAATTAATTGCCATTTGCGTATATTTGTGTGACTTCGAAAAACTGAGGGTGTTGTCGTTGATTTTATGAAAAAGTTTGTTTTATACAAACTGTTTTATTAAAAACATACCTTAACTTAAAATAAGACCTGAAGCTTTCCTGGCGACGAATACACTCACTTTCTTCTCGGGCAGACAGCTAGGTGTAAAGATGATTAGATATCAACGTTTCGGGAGTGTGCATCTCTCCCATTATCAGGATATTTATAAAATGTTATAACCACAAATAAAATACTTGATATAACACAACTATAAAAAAATGCAAAACATTATCAAAATTCGCATTCCTGAACAAAAGACTGTTTTCAGTAAATTAAATGCCAATTCAGGAGATGGACATGCTGTATATCGCAAGCCTACACACACCGATCTCTATCTAAACGCTCATAAGGCCACGCCGTGGCTCAGTGGTTAGACCGCTTGGCTCTCACCAAGGCGGCCCGGGTTCGATCCCAGGCGACCGCAAAGTGAGACTTGTGGTGGACAACTCGGCGTTGGGGCGGGTTTTCTCCGGGACCTCCGGTTTCCCCTGCCACTTCATTCCACCGGTGCTCCATCTTCATCTCATGCATCATCAGTGTCACCGCCTGCGGTGCCGTATGTAGTAAAAGCGGGCGTTAAGCACTACACATCTAAACGCTCATAGTTTCCATCATAAGTCCCAACGACTGGGAGTTCTCAATTCACTGGCCCACAGAGCTTTGTCTACCTCTGATCCCAGCCATTTAAAATAAGAATTACAGCACCTGAGACTCTCTTTCCGTCAAAATGGCCACTCCGAATATGACGTTGAAGCCTCCATCATCAAAGCTACGAAAGGGAAACCTGTAATACAGCAAGCGTCAGATAAGCCTACCGCTACAGCCTGCATCCCGTTTACCGGCAATCTAATCAATTAGCACAATTCTCGCCAAATACAACATCAGAACCATCCACAAGCCACCTCCGAAGATTAAACATCTGTTGAGACCAGTCAGACAAACTGGACTTCCAAGTTCCGGGAGTGTACCGCATTCCCTGTGAATGTGGGACGCCGTATATAGGAAAAACCGGAAGGACCATCGCTACTAGAATAATTGCAAATGAACGGAGCATTCGTTTAATAAAACCTGAGAAGTCTGGGCTGGTAGAGCATTGTTTTGATAACGATCATAGAACCAATTTTCGGGAGACGTCCATCTTGGCAAAATGCAACAGTTACTGGTAGCGGAGAATTAAGGAGGCTTTGGCGATTTCCTCTAAAAGGAGCACGCTTAATCGTGATGCAGGATTTCAGTTTAGCTCCTGTTGGAAACCGGCCTTAAAAATGGAAATCCATCCCATTAAGAAGCAAAGATCAATACAGCTTGATAATCAAGTTAAGTAATTGGGTTTCTTTGACACAATTTTCTATACTCACGTCATCTGCTAACCTGGCATTTAATTTGCTTAGAACAGTCTGTTGTTCCGTAATGCGAATTTTCATAGAGTTTTGGCTTTGTTTATAGTTGTGCTATATCCAGTATTCCATTTGTGGTTATAACATTTTATAAACATCCTGATGATAGGAGAGATGTACACTCACGAAATGTTGATATCATCTTTTCACCTGGCTGGCTGCCGAGAATAAAGTAGCATACCCTAACTTATTTGTAGCCTCTCTGCACAATGAGAAATAGTGTCGGTAGAGACAACTAAACCTCTCAAACAAGCAGCTTAATTTGTGATTGCATTCATTAAACAAAATGGATTCTATTCTATTTCGGGGTCTTTTGGCCGGCTACATTTCCATTTTTGGTCATTGAAGGCATTTCAGGTGATCGTTTATAAATTTGTTGATTCGATTCGGTATTAGACGTTAGATAAGAAGATTCAAGGTGAGCTTAAAGGGATGAAATTTACGCTAGTTTAGAGTAATCATCTAGAAAATCGTTAAACTAATTCGACAAATTAACGTAGCAAAGTCAATGTTGGGCTTTAGAAAAACCTGTATACTTCGTTTAACGGCACACTATGATCTAATAACTGGAGTGTGTAGTATCACAAGTCCTAGAAGAAAAATACGTCACATTTTAAGAGAAGAATAAATGATACACACCATACAGGAGGCCGTGACAAACAAACGATATAACTTCTCAGCCTTCTCCGATAATATCAATATTCTGAGGTGAAAAGATGTTCTCCATATATAAAAGATAAGTAGATTGTGTCTTCCTTAGCAAGACCCAAATCAATGATATACCGGTATGTCCTACCGGAAACATCCAACCAAAGTTTACAGGCTAATTCGCCAAAAAAACAAAAGTCATTTAAATCTAATGTAAGCAAATGCATTAAAGGACATGATATAAAAATTCCTGTTACAATGCCCAGAAGGTTTCATTGTCTTCCACCTTGTAGAATACCCACTATTCAATTAATTTTGAACATCAGAGCTTATCATAAATCCCATAAAATGCATGTATTTATAAACAGTTGTTTCAAAAAATAAATAATATCTACCCTAACCATACATATTTCTTTAATGATGGTTCCAAAATGGATAACGACAATGAATGCGCTGTAATTACCCCGGATAGGAAGCTTCAGTTGAAACTGAATTATCATTATTCCATATTCTCCTGCGAACTTTCTGCACTTAAGCACGCTTTGGCATACGAGGGGGGCCCCAAAACATGATTGTTGTCAAAAAAAAATTTATTGAAGCATTTTACAAAATTAGTTCAGTCACCTTCAAAATACTCTTCATTACATACGATTCACTTGTCAAGTTTTTTTTCTCCACTGTTGGAAGCATGCTTGTAACACTTCCAGTTTGATATTGTCCAATTCTCTTTGCGAAACTGTTTTTACCGCCTCCACATCGTCATAACACTCCCCTTTTAGCGTTTTTGTCATTCGTGGAAATAGGAGAAAAGTCGCATGGGGGTAGGTCCGGCGAATAGGGAGCGTGAGGAACGACAGACCACCTCTTAGATGCCAAATAGTGGGTCACTCGTAAGGTCGCGTGTGCTGGAGCATTGTCGTGATGCAGAAACCAGTCACCTGATCGCCAAAGTTCCGGGCGTTTCCTCCTCACATTCTCTCGCAGACGCCTTAAAACATCCAAGTAAAAGTGCTGGTTAACAGTCTGGCCAGGGGGTACGAATTCCCGATGCACATTACCACGGACATCAAAAAGACAATGAACATCGTCTTCACATTTGTCTTCACTTGGGAAAGTTGGGAGTCCTCCACTGGCTTGACGCTTGCTTGGTTTCTGTAATACACATCTTACCACGTTTAGAGCGCCCAAACCACTCGAAAAAATGTGTGCGGCTCATAGTGTCCTCCTGGAAAGCATCCTGAAGCATTTGATGTGTCTCCGTTGTAGTTTTTTTAAGCAGGAAACAAAATTTCACACACAATCTTTGTTCTTTTAAAATTGTCATAACGACTTAGCAGAGGTAAGCTGCCAACAGTCAAATAAACACAATACTACACTTGCACGTTCAGTTGTACACAGACGCCGTATGTACAGCTGTTTCATGAAGGTCTCTACTAACACCATCTAGCGTGAGAAGCTTGCACTACGTCAATGAGTGGCAGCGCCCTCAGAGTCTGAGTTCCTTTGGATCCCCCCTTGTACATAATGCAATCCAGTAAGAGTAGATTTCTTATAATTTCTGATTCATTAAGTTCTCTCCAAAGTCTCAGAGACCGATCACCTGACCCGCAACTGCTTCAATTTATCCACAGTGTTTATTTCATTGCTTTATATAAAAAGAAAATTGTTACTTTCATGTGGGTCCCTTCACACTGCGGCATTAAGGGAAATGATTAAGCGGACAGTGCTGTTAAAGAAGCAAGTCAACTGACAGACTGAGATGAACAACTAACAATAACTTATCAGAATATTACAAAATACCTCTTCAGAGTAATAAATACAAAATAGAAACAGATCTGGAATCAATCGTCTCCAGCAAAGTTACATATGATAGGGATAGGGGACACTGGCTCTTCCCCTGTCTACTCTCTTAACAGTAAGGAGCAGATGATTATCTCACGTTTCCGCATTGTTCGTACAGTGTTAACCCACTCATACATCCTAAGCAAAGGCCAGCCACCGCAACACCCGCCTTACAGTAAACCATCTCCTCACATAATGCAAAGAATACGCGTCATCACATCACTGGAGACTTATCCACATTCTGAACTGGCCACCCAGGATCAAACTCGTACAAACTTTTACACGAAAATCTAATTCTAAGCATACCAATTTAGAATACACATAAGTTATTATGCAACAAATTGATTGTCTAAATACTACTGATCTACTGCTTGTTATTCGGTACTTTATCCTTATAATTTATAGGTACTGAATACCTTTGTCATATTGATTAGTTATTTATTGTTTTCGTGTATTTGTTTAAATAATTGCAACCAATTTATTGTATACACTGTATTATACAAAATTGTCGTGGTATGACCTAGTTTTTAAAGCGACTCCAAATAAATAAATTATAAAATAAGAATAAATGATATACTGTAAGACTGTAGGGAAGGACTGTATTACGTCTCTATTGGCATTGTTTAGTTGGGACTCCCAGCTCTCTCGCACGGTTTGGTCTGGTAAAATAGTGGCTTTGTGGATCGGCTGAAACTGGAACATAAATGTTATGTTTGGCATAAACTAGAAGATTAATTTTGAGTTTTAGAGTACTGTTTACATGTCATGTTATAGATCATCCATTCGGTAGGCTATCCTAGTTGACTAAACATCTTACTCATTTCTTGGAATTAAATAACCAATTAGAACTTCCGAATTGAGCAAACGATACCCAGCATTTTCGCAGATAGTTGGACCTTAAGTAACCCTTATGGCATATCAATCCTTGCTGCTTAAATTAACGAATTCCTGACAACTTTAAACAGAATTTCTTAAATAGTCTCAAAAACAATGGAATCGTAGAGTCAGGCTGAAACATTTAATGCTATAGCTGGGATTTAAACCACGGATCTTCTGGTCTCCATCCAGACGCTCTAACCATTGAGCTACTATGGCCAAAGTGCCAATATGACATTAAATTCTCCATCCGGGGTTCAAATCCCGGCTATGACCTTGAATTTTTCAGTCTGACTCTACGTTTCCACAATTTAGCCTACACATGGCCAGTGTGAAAGAACAATTAATTTTCATTAATTGACCTAATAGTAGTCCGAACTATGAAGCGCGGGCCTTTAAGTACTTACATGTTGTAAGTCGCCATTGAGGTAGTTGTCTCATGTGTTTATGAGAACTCCTAAGTGGTTTACCGAGAAAAATACGAGTCAGTTGGAGCATTTAATGTCATATCGGCACGTTGGCCATTGTAGATCATTGGTTAGAGCGGCTGAACGGAGACCAGAAGATCCGTGGTTCAAATCCCGGCTATAGCATTGAATTTTTCAGTCTGACTCTATGTTTCCAAAATTTATCCTACACATGGCCAGTGTTAAAGAACAATTAATTTCCCTCAAAAATAATTTTTGTCTGTCAAAAAATAAAATAAAATAAATTAATACGTCAACTGATTGCTACAAAATTATATTCTCAAATGATTTAAAGCTCCATCACTTGACCATGTAAAAGTGCCTGCAGGAAGTTTAAAACCCATAACTGTTGCAATGAAGTAAGTGATAAAATTTTGAAAACATTTATATAAAAGCGTCCCTTAAAATCTACTGTCAAGGTTACATATACACAGGGCACTAGGAAACCTGCTTATGAAGAACCAACATCAAATCAGTACTGGATGTGCATCCGTTAAATCCTTATAAGAATTTCATGTTATAACGTTTCCGATACATTTGTCCCCATTCCAGTAGTTGTGTAGTTATACGTATAAATTTAAGCACATATGAGTGACGCATTTCCCTGATCACAGGTGGTTTACTTGGGTTTTAGATTCATGACACTCATCCATCTTCAACGAAATTGAAGACTTGGAAAGTTAGGCAAACAGCCCGCTTAACTCATAAAAAATAAAAATATATATTGTCATGCTTGTTGATATACACCTTGAATTTAGTTCAGATTAAAGGTTTGTGTCCATTCAAGCTGGTGAGTTGGTAGATTGGCAAACCATTTTTACTGCAGTGGAAATAATAAACCGACTTCACTGAAGGATACGATTTAGAAATTCTATTTCAAGATTTTGGAATGAGGATAAATGTGTTTGTATCATTTAAATTATAGCCACTAAGAGCCGCGCAATGGCCCTCACAAAGGGGGCCCAGGTTTGATCACAGACGACCAACAGTGAGATTTGTGATGGACAACATGACGCTGGGACGGTTTTCTCCGGATTCTACGGTTTCCCCCGCTAGCATTCCACCAATTGCTACATCATATTTCCTATCACTCATCTCGCCCTCATACAAACATTCACTCCCTTCACCTCACACCAGGCATTGGAGTGATCACCAATCCTGATTCTCTATCAAAGATCCGGAGCTACGGTTCCTTAAGCCCTACCTAAAGGAATATATGAACAATAGTCCCCTAACGCTACGATAGTGGTACCTCTAAGGAAGATGAAGAAGTCCTAAACCTACACAACACAGGTATATGTAAAACTGAAAAGAGATAATATATACGGAAACAAATAGTGCTAATTCTAACAGATGCCCAGGCAGTTTCGTTCTAGCAGCCATCTCTAAACTCTTGCACTATCTATTCAACAAATGCACATAACTAAGATACAATCTATCTGGTTTACGTGGTGACGAAATAAATATTAAACGGTAGGGGTGGCAGTAGATGAGATTGAGACCCTGAAAGGTACTGACAGACTGACTTAATTAGTTCACTTCTGGTGCTGATAGAAACCACCACAGCATTTAGAGTAACCAATTTCCGAACATTCTGGTTATTGGTTTCGACCTCGGTTTAAAACCGTTACAACGAAAGTGTTTATAATTTCTGCTGAGAACACATTTCCGTTTACAACATATAGGGAAAGACAGCCTACTCGAAAGCTAGGGAGGCAAAGATCACAAGATTGTCGAAATTGATTTTACTGGAGTCGCTTTAGGTTTTCATGTAGGATTTAGAGCAATCATGAAGAAAATGTTATCGCACTACTCCAAGCAACTGTTTCTGTTGTTAAGAGATCACGTATGTTGTATGTGGAGCGGCGGACTCTATTGGAAGTCGGCGAGGGATAAATTTTCAACATTTTCAACACCTGTTGCAGAACAGCAAATATGTTTATTTCTAGAAGAACATAACGTTTCTAATTTTGAACCAAGGACTTCTGCGTCGCAATAAATAGAGGTTTAGTTGATAAGTCCCGGGCCTCACATAGAATTTACGCCTCAAGGCTAATTTGGCAGATAGCATCATATAGTTTAACTCTAGAGTAGCTTTTACCCACAGATGTATGTCAATAAGTGGTTTGGTTTTTGAATGACATCTTTTTAATCAAGAAAAGTGCAGAGGCTTCACGAAAATGGTGGATTTGGAAAAATGAGCAGTGATTAAATATTTCCATTTGAAAGGTATAACACCTAAAGAAATCAAGGAGAAAATGGACAGTACATTGAAAGGCTAATCATATATATTGATTACAAGGCAGGTTGAAGAGTTTAAAGTTGGACGTACGAGCTCTAATGATGTTCCTCGCTCTGGACGCCTTGTGGAAGTCGCAAATCCAAATATTATTGGAAGAAAAACAATCGTTTATTAATGGAAGCCCGCGGATTAAAGTTGTTTGAGAAAGCGGACGCTATAAACATATAAAAAGAACGTACAGGTAATATTTTAAGTAATGTTTAGGCTTTCCAAGGTCTGTGCAAAATGGATGCTGCGTTTGTTGTCACCTGGTTAAATGTTGCAAGGAAAAACTGTTTCTGCTAAGAACTTCTACCGTAATGATTCTAGTGAATTTTTGAGATGGCTTATCACCATGGATGAAATTAGGATTGACCTTTATACTCCAGAAAGTAAATCACATAAGTTTATGGCGAATGTTTTATTGATTACTTGGAAAAGGGTAAAATGTATCATTGGTGAGTACCCCGTAAGGCTACTGTAACATTTATGTCATGATTTGAATGGAAAAAGACTTCATTTGGCAAAGAACAGAATCTTCTTCTTTTTTTCACGACAATGCTCCGATCCATCGTTCAGTCATTGCAGTGGGAAAACTGTGCGAATTAAAGTTAGTATTGCTTGAGCGTCCATTCTATTCGCCAGATCTGGCACCCAGTGACTAAAACCTGTTCCCAGACATCAAAGAACTCCTTAGAGAACGAAGATTTAACAGAACGAGGTCACTGATGTACTGAACTATTTGAAGACCAAGATAAATCACACTACAGATGTGGTTTAATTAAAATAGAACAATAATACGACATATGTCTTAGCCTTTCTGGAGATTATGTTGAGAAATAAATAATTCCTTTGTGGATGTGTGAAGCTCGGAACTTAACAGCCAACCCTGTAATAGAATCAAACCGAGACGTTGTAGTTTCTTATTTTAGGAGTAGCCTTGTGTCCTTATCAGAATAAATGCAAACCTGAAGGTTGAGTAATTAGGAATACAACTGCATAAACTATTATGTGTTGCAAATGGGAAGAGTTCTGGAGTCCAGCTAATCAGATGCCGTATCACACTCAGCGTTGCCAACTTGTTACCCCACTCCTTTTATATTTCCCTCTCTCGCACACTCATACAAAATGCAGGTCAGCTTGGCGCGATGTAAGGGCAAGCGAATTGTAGTGTACAAACTTTTAAAATGATGCAGTTGCCAAAATTGGAAAAATAATTTTCGCAAATTATGTATATTTCTAAATACTATAACTATAGTTATAGTTTATGAATTACCTGTCTTTCTAATCCAAATGCTGGGCACACTTGTTTTACTTACACCATACGCTTCAGCAGTACGCCGTTGAGCCTTTTTGAAATCGAGCTGATTTCCATATTCCTCATTGCCCAATGTTTTGAAGAACGTGTACACCTTGAAAACAATACTTCGAGCCTGAATTTGCAATAATTGCAGTTTTGACTCGCCACTAAATTCACCGCAAGAAGCCATTGCACTATTTAAGTCTTACTCTACTGTTGTGTAAAGAACAACTAAATGATATTGATCTGAACTCTCCAGAGTAAATAAACACTTCTTATCCAGCATTCATTCATAAACATATTCATACAGTATTCCACAGGCTAACAGGAAATGAAGTGTTTTTAAATTTCAGTTCTGAGTAATGAAAAGTATTTGCACATACATACACCAACCACTTTGAACTGAGATTATGAACCATTCATAAACAAAGATATCTGACCAGACACGTCCTGCTAGGACAGCAGGAAATTTATGGTTTCCTGTCGCTCGCATTGGCTTATTCAAAGTAATTATTTTATGACGTCATGTCTACCATCCACGTTTCAATTCTCAGTAAGTACAAATATACGTACACGCATATATGTCAACCAATAATGATATTCATACAGTGCTTACGTCGCTATTTATTGCTATAATACAGGCAATAGTGTTCTATTTATTTGTATTAGAAAAACTGTTTGAGCTAAAAAGATGGGGTTTTTATGATTATGTTAGTTACATTACTCTCTACCTTCTACATGTATCAGTCTTGGCGAAATCTGAATTTTGGTCTTAGCGCGAATAGTATTTCATACAGATTGATTAGGTTGGCGATTCTCACAAACCACTTAGCGGGAATGTGCTACAACAACGCAGGGCTCCCATTAGTTGTTCGCCTAGTAGCGCTCAAGGACAAACACTTTCCCATTTGAAACACATAGTAGAGAAGCTAGGCTGGTGTGCACAAAATGTTTCAGTCTATGTCATCGCAAGGTAATAATTGGGAAAATAATACAATTTGATGGAATAGGTATTGGTTAATAAATAATTTTACGCAATAACAACAATATAAGTGTAAAATTATTCTAGGCGTGGTTACTGATAAACCGCAATTGTTTACATTAAAGGCGTATATTTGGAAAATTAAAATCTTGTAAGGCAAAAAATATTACTGATTTTATTCTCTGATATCTAAATATATCCTATCTACATATACACCCGGACAGAACAGTTGAACTCCTCTTGCACACCATTTTCTTACATTTTTCCCCCGGAGCGTGACCACTTCCCACAGCGCCCTCAGGCACCATAACAAACTGACAGGGACGCAGAGCCGCATGGGGGAACCAAATTGCCCCTTTCTATCAGCTATCTCACGCTAGAGTTTCGTGATGTACGACAATAGTAGGACAGGGCCAATGTTCGTGACTTTTCCAGGTTTGTCGGTTCTCAGCATATAAATAAAGCTCGTGCTTTTACACATCCAAGTTGGAATCATTTGGAGAAAATGTGATCAAACCATGGTAAGAATAAATGTATTAAAACATTATACCTTATGGTTAAAGTGAAAAATGTTCAATCAGTTTCAATCATTTTCAATGGGAATAATACAGCACTAACTGTGAAAAATGTCAAAAACTAAGTTATTTTTACAAAAATAACCAAACTTTTGTTCCTTCGTCTAATATTTCAACTGTTTAAATGAACTAGAACGTATACAATTTCAGTTTAAACTTACAATAAGAAATTGGAACATTATTCATGAAGCTCTGTTCTAAATATATAGGATTTATATTAAAAAGGTCCTGTTACCTTAAGTTTATCTTCACTAAGTGACAAGTTAGCGTGCAGTCAAGCATCAAAATTTAAACCTGTGTATGAACTTCTCAACAAAATGACAGAAAACGCACTTAATTTACAATTTTAAAATACATGGGCTGTTCAATAAAGAATAATTTTTAGCACTAAACTTCAATCATATTATATACTGTTAGCTTAACGTTAAACAGACACACCGTAGTTGTTTCATTGTTGTTACTCCTGGTACCCGCCTGTAAGAACCAGGGAAGTTCAGACATGTTCAGTATCGTCTACCGCTTCAATGGATGTTACATGCAGTTAAAGTTGATGTTAGAGGAAGATCCAGAGTTTATTACAAACGTAATCACTGCTGACGAAACTTGGCTAAATCATTTTGATCTTGGGAGCAAACATCAAAGCTCAACGTGGAAATCTCCTTCACACCAACCCCCAAAAACTAAAAGTGGCTGCTTCCGCTGGGAAAGTTATGGTCATCTCATTCTTTGATATTCATGAATGGTTTATCAGCATGTTTTACCTGCACACACATCAGTAATTGGACAATACTGCAGAGCCTTGCTGAAAACATTGCAAGTCCATATCAGGTGCAAAAGACCACATTTCCGTGAAGCAGGCTGGATGCTGCACCACGATAATTCGCGGCTGCATATTGCCAATGTTGTTGCTGAATATCTTACAAAAATCAACGTGAAGTGCATCCCTCACCCTCCCCATAGTCCGGATTTATCCACATGTGACTTTTCTCTATTCCATATTTTGAAGAAACGCTTTCGTGGGAGGCATTATCCATCATCAGAAGCAGTGGTGAAGGCTGCAGAGGCGATTTTGAAGGATCTCTAAAAATGGTTTCCAGCGTGTCTTTGAAGTCTGGCAGAAACGCTGGGACAAGTGCATCGCATTTAGTGGAGACTATTTTGAGCAGGACCATCAAAATTATGAGGATGAGTAAAGGTGTGTTGACAAAAAGATTTGTGATCATTCTTTATTGAACCGCCCTTGTACAACAAAAATTCTAACTTGCATACATCTCTCAGTTAAAAAAAAAATCTGTAAAAAAACTACGATTAGCTGAATACACACAAAAAAGCTTCAAACATGGATGCAATGCTGAATGCCCTATAGGTTTCTAAACATTTTGGAAACTTTGAGTCCTTGTTCCATTATTTTAAGGCCATTGGAACACGTTCACTAAACAGCAAACAAAAACATACAACTTGGGGATTCTATGTAGTGCCCTTTGTTGACGTTTCACTGACGTTATGGTATAGAAATCCCAAACTGAACAACAATTTGAGATATGGCTCACCAGCTCCAGCGAAACGGGTATGTTAGTGTTCTTAGTGATCATTTGATGTCGCTGGAAACGTGGAATCCATATGAAGGCTGTCGAGCAGAATCTAGGCATAGACAAGTCATCTTTAATTCAAAATTGTAATTGTACTTAACAAAAGTGGGAAGATGACGCTTTTGGTAAAGGGTACCTGCAATTATCCCGTAATATTTCAGCCTGTGAAGACATCAATACATATTTCCATTAAATATTAATCTAATATATAAAATCAAGCATAATATATTAATTCAACATGTCTTGGATAAACAAAATTTCCAATTTTCCGCCAGAATGAAGAGTGCGATATGTCCGGCAGACTTCGTGAAAACCCGCCTCACTTCGGCCAGACATAATGTAGACACCCGGCTCATTATTTGTTTTTGATTTATTTATTTTGTTCCATTTATATCCAATGGCCATATCGGCGGTCGTTCTCCTCTGGAACATATCGGAGGTATTAACTCACATTCGTTGGGTTTTATAATCTTTAGATCACGCACACATTCGCACTGCCATTCAGACTTCCAGACTCAGGGGAAGATGAGGAATTATCTTGGCCAGAGAAAACTCCCCATACCCACCGCCGGGAATCAAACCCGGGACCGCCAGCACGACAGGCAGATACTCTACTGACTGAGCTACGAGACCAGCCGGCTCATTCTTGTTCTCTGTTTTCCAGCAAGAAAATTGGAATGGATAAAGGATAAGCTGAAACGGTTATGCGATTCAGGCAAGGCCGGTCATGTGCGACATATCCCAGAACAGAAACTTCACCAGATACATAAATTTATCTAAGAATCTCTGATGGCAAGAATATGTGTAATTGAATCTAACCTCAATTTATCCGCATGTTTGTTCTGAAATTTGTCTACTAATTTACAATTGTTGGTGAAATTACAGATCGCAAAAGATTGAAATCTTCCTCGGACTTTTATACACAATTTTTCGAGTCTAATCTATCCTAAACTTTAAATTCAGACAAAATTCTTTTGCTATTGCTTAAAAAAGGACACCGTCCCAATTTCTTATTTTATTTTGCGCTACTTACATCATGCATGGACAGTAAAGCTAAATTTATATCACTGGAATACATATGGTAATTAATATTAACAAACGCAAAGTGTTTACTCTGCCTTACTTGAGAATCACAACTACATATATGGCTAAACAGGCCCCGCTTGACCTATATTGTTGCTTACATTGTAGAAACGTAACTACTACGTCACCGTCTTAGAAACGCCGAGGCAATGACGTCTATTAGTTCAACGGGACGTCTCGTGCATAGTGTGAACCATCTAGAGGATAGTTAAGCTGTATTCATACGGTCTACGTTTAGTTTTCTCTACATCTATTAGACGAAGGATTATTTCCAAGCAACTACTGGGTGAGATCACATAAAATAGCATAGACGTTTGTATTTAACAATTAATATAAAAGCATCATTAATGTTTTATTACTCACAAAAAGCTTTTCTCAGCATCTTCCAGTGTCAAAATTCACCGTAGTATACAACGTTTATTAATTGCTTTCAAAATTTTCACAACGTCTTAAAATGAGGATAACTAACTTATAAGTTTAGAAATAAAGGTCAAATTTTGGGAATCTATTAACCGTTGCAAAATTGAGAACTTCGGACGGTGCAAAAGGTGATAACAATAATAATATTTATTTCATATTAAGCGGAGTTCCACACAGAGCCGAATATAAGTTATTTATATAATTTACTTTATTGTATAAACAAAATGTTATAAAATTTTATAAGCGCATTGAGAAGCACTTTAACTAGTACACTGGAGTGTATCCACTCCATTACATCACCGATACCGGTGTTACGAGACACGGATTCCACTAGCCCGGAAACGCTGGGCAAGGAAAGCGAAAGCTGTGAGCGTGAGAGAGGAACCAGGGTGAGCGGCCAACCTGGGATTAAAGTGAAAGAAGTGGATGATAGTATGGGGTTGAAATGAAGGACAGGAAATATGGATGATAGAGCAACTGGTGGAATATTGGCGAGTAAAATGGGAGGGCCCAGAGAAAAGCCACTCCTGCGTCGTGTTGTCCTCCACAAACCTCACTTTGTGGTCACCTGGGAACTATCACGAACCACTTTGGCGAGATCCGAACAGTCTAACACCTCGCCGCAACCACAGACTAAATATTAAACTAATTATACCACAAAGTTCTTAAATTTGTCAAAATATTTAGTTACTTTACGTAACTTGCATGAGATTATACGTCATGTACCCTGAAGAGGTTTCTTAAGTTTTACAAGTTTTGCCTTAAGAACACAAGTCAGATTAGCAAAATGTTTAGTTTAAGTGTTGCTGTCATTTGCTTTAAGGAGTTCTCCTTTTAATTATAAGCGAAAAATGTCTAGAAATGTTATTTATACACGAAATATAAGTTTGTATTAAAATTTGTGATCTAATTACCTTCATAATCGATTCATACATCTCAATGCTTTCAACTGGTGTGTTTAATATGTACTAGGTTATTGAAAGTGCAAAGGCAAAACAACGATAACGCCAAAATAAGAAATGTATTTTACGTAAAGTTTCAGCATGAATCATAAGGAATCAGGTTTGGTTGAAACTACATGATACAAGAAATTGATATTGTTTTAGCCAGTACCTTGTCCCTTAATTAACTGCGACCACTTAGAGCATACGGACATGAAAAACGGAGTAACTATCTTCTGTACGTAAGCCATGTTGTAGTCTATCCATATTTCACTTTCACGACTACTGGGATACCATATTGTGAACGTTATGTTTTTATCTTCATATGGAGCATGTTGGCGACATCGCGTTACATAGCGAGAGAATTATTGCAGTCGATATATGCGTGTTCGTACTTGTGCCTTTATTAAATTGAAACCACTATCTGAAACATTGGTCTGCACACGAAACGCTGATGATGAATGGGTGTCTAGAGACTAATACTTTCACACCAAAAATAATGAAGAGTGATACGAGTAAAGACCGAACAAAATTAAGAGGCGCGCCATGTAACTGCATGATTTATTTACTGGCAGAAAGACAAGACATACTAAAGTATACTTCTGTAAGAAAACATGCTACCTCAAGTATGCATTTCTATTTAACATGCATATTCCTGTTTAGTGATAAAAAGAGTCAGAATTTCAAGTGTTCATTAAGAAACTTGCACTAAAACCTACAAATATGATTAAAACAACAATTAAAACCTAATTTGATTCAAAGTTTCTAGTAGTGAGTAGCGGCAAAAAGTTTGATTTCCTAATTACCTTAGTAATCATATTGAATAATTCACTGAATATAGATGTATTTGCATTCGTATAGCTGTCTGTTCCTAAATTGCTCTGAAATGTATATGTTTATCAGCTTAGTTTTAGCACTCGAGTTAGCACTCGGCTTGTTGTTTGTACATGCTGCGAGTATAGGAGGAGGGGCGTGGTTTAACTCCAGTAGTGAACAAGGTCGACCACTTAGGGGTACACAAATGTGTTAACAAACTGATGGTTATACATTTCCTTTTTGCAATACAAAATAAATCCCTACTCTTCAACTGTTCAACTTATTACAGTGCATAGCAACATACATTTTAAACTTTTTAAAGGTGAATCTCCTCCTTCTGTCACTCAAGCAAAATTTGTAATTTGAAAAAGTCCTGCACACACCATCATTTTCACAAGTCCTGTAAGATTTCGGACTCTGATTGTTCATCAACCTCTGTTCTTGCTAAAATCCTTGCTTGTTGGTTCTTAGTGTTGCAGTGGTGTCTCAGCCATTTGGGTTTAGTGCCCTTAATTGCTACATAGCATACCTTGCTATGGATATTTTCTCCCTTCTGTGTGAAAATATCACCTCTTGTTAGCTCCTCGTCCATCGTGCCTTTACGTATTTCTGACATTTATGTTCTTCACTGTCAGCGAAAAAAATCAGTCTCCAAATATCGCCACTCTGCTACTAACGGCAGTGACTACGGTCCTGAGAGTTTTGACGCATGACGTAGTAGGTTGTAGTAGGTTGTATTACGTCACGTAGAAGTTAACTGTGTTCTCCCGCGGAGGTCCTAAAAGCCCTTTGTTTACTACATATTATTTAAATGTACTTGATTGTCTATGAAATAATATAAAGTTTGATTTAAAATATGTTTTACTGCTTGAAACTCTTAAACTTCAACTGTAACATGTAAAACGTTTAATGCAACTGTGTGTGGTATCCGACCAAGTCCGTTTAACACCTTTAACAGATGATTGATGTTTCAGGATAAATTAGTTAATTTTATTTCAAAATTTTATTACAAGGAACATTGTAGCATCTGATTATCACTGAAACTACGACTGAACATTGATTATGAATGAGATATCTGCTTTCGAAACTTTAAAAGTGAAAAGTAACAGCTTTTAGGACCATTCTGTGTTACTATTTATATAATTTAGTGAATTCAGTTACCAAGGCATTAGTCTAAATTAAAGAACTATTTTTGTACGTTCACTAAGCACGTAGAAATTAAACTCTGTTACTTTGCTTAAGTTAATTGTCTATACATTTCTAATTAGTATGCACTCAAACAACAGTAGACCTTTCTTTGAAATTGTATCTGAACTTTATATAAAGTTTCAAAATAGTCTACTTTCTACCTCAGTTTCCTAAACTTCTTCAGCAGTAAATTTCATGGAATTGTTTGTACCACCACACTCTCGTTAGTTGGTAGTGTTTATCACTAAAAATAAGTGAAGATTGAACTCAGATTCTGGTATCTTGGATCCAGATCAGTGCCACCAGCCCTTGTAAAACTCTAAGATACTAAAAATATGTTTTTCTCACTCAATTTTTTCATATTATCCTTCAATTCCATTTGTGTCCACTTATTTCGCTCCGTAATTATGTAAACAGGGTACTGTTGCAGCGCTGAAGTTCAAAAGCTGTCATTCTTGTACAACCCTAAAGTTGAGATGACGTCTCTGATGAACTCTCAGTGGATGTATTACAGAAACAAAAATTAATAACTGATTCTGTCAAACTATCTCTGTAATAAAATATAATTTAAAAACCTAAAGAATTTCAGGTTAAGCAAGGTGATGTTTTAGTTAAGCTCACATCCTCAGAGAAGTTCAACTAATAGATTTGAAGTCATTTTTGAAACATTTAGGATATTTGATTAGATCAAAAACTTTAGAACTAATGTAATACTGCTCTATACAATATAGATTGTTACAAATATCTGATGTTTTATATGTTTAATTCCAGCTTTTTGTAACCGTTGTTGTATCCCAAGTTGAGACCACAACTTGGCCAAGCGGAGGCTGACAGTAAATGGGAGGGGCGTTAAGCCTTTGTTAACAAAACCAGCAGTAGTCAGGTGAAAATGGTAGTTTATTGTGGAGCCTTAGGTAACTGTACATTACGTATGATGAACCTTCGGCTTCACTCAGTATACTGGGTGCTGAAGAAGATGTTTATGTGTGGACGAATGTTACAACGACGTGCGGTAAGACCGTACGGTCATACCTACTATGACAACTGTCGATGAACTGCCGTGTACTACGGCAAACTGTTTCCAGAAGAATCCGCCCCGAGGTTCCCAACATCGGGTTTTATATCCGCTGATCGAAAAATCGCGAACAATGTCTACGTGACTCCTTTCATTATTATTAACTTTTAAAGTCCACTAAACTGGAGCTCATACTCTCCCTAGCAAAGGGGTCACTTGCTTTTCGCCCGTATGCTAACAGTTTGTTTGCTGGTCCACACAGTAATCATTTGTTTGTACTACAAACATCCTTTCTGTTTTACAATTTCACAAATACCGCTCCTAATGACTGTCGCCGTTTGAAATACAATTACAATTCTTATTCCAAGTTATTTCATGGTTAACAATAGTTACATATTTTATGCTAAATAAACTATCAATATACAATATATTCTACATACAGAACAATATACATTTCACATATACAACACCGTAGGTATATCTTAAATTGCATAAAAATTACCTGTTAATCCTACACCCAACCGTATGGCGACGCTGCTGTGCCTGAAGTTTAAGCTGATAAGTTTAGAAACAACGCTCGTCGAACTTTTACGAATTTTCAGGCCGCGTCATCGGCATGCTATTACTGAAGCCACAAATTTATCTCTGTGGAATTGCACAAGCTCCACATAACGCCTCTGTTTGCAGCGATTTCTATCTTTAAACCCTTTTTATTTTTTCCCCTCCTGGCTTCCTCGTCCATTCCATAACGAGCTCTTGTCCTTTTTCCGCAATAAAACGCTCCTGGTTATAGCGCTTTCCTGCTTTTCCCTGTCAGAAGCAAATACAGACCTTCGTGAATAATGCTGCTCTTTAGCAAAACTTATTTTTTAACGGAGGTTTTTCTGATTCTGACTGGCTCTCTCTGCGATCGAAATGGAAGTTGGACGTACGTAAAGCATGTACTTCTTTAAAGATGAATCAACAGCTTTAGAAGCCTGGAAATGCCAAAGAAATGTCTTTGGTTTAAACTAGACAGAATACATTTTAGGAACATCGAGTCACCAATTTGATGCGCTTGGACTAAAACTTGTATAGCTATTCATCGTGATAGCGATCACTTATGTTCCAGAACTCAATATAATAGAATACTTCGTAAGCTGTAAGACGTAAGCTTCACCCAAAATAATGATATAACTTTTGAATTCTTGCTCAATGTAATGTTTGAAGGAAATAAATTAATCATTTTCTTTACTAAGTCTGACAACAGGTACGTTTGTTATAAGTTTTAAATTCATTTACTATATGGACAAAAGCGTGTCAGAAAAAATACGTCCGCCTTGGTAGCGTAGATGGTAACAGCATGTCTGCCTCACGTTCAAGAGGTCCCGAGTTCGAATCTCGATCAGGGTGAGTTATCTGGTTAAGATTTCTTCCGGGGTTTTCCCTTATCCTAAAAGACGAATGTCATGTAGCTCTAAGTTCCATGTACCCTGGACACATTTGAGCATAACTTCACCCATTTCATTCACTGTCCGATATGACTTAACGTTGGAGGACGTAAAATTAAAAAAAAAAAAAAAAAAAAAAAAAATACAACGTAATAATGGAATTGTTCACGCGAGCCTATCGCACATATTGCAATTTTTTGTAATTTACGGCCTCCAACGTTAAGTAACATTCCATCGATGAATGGAATGGGTGAAATGATGCTAAAATGAGCCCAGGGTCCATAGAGCTTAGAGTTACCCGGCATTTGTCTTTCAGGATAAGGGAAAACCCCAGAAAAACCTTATCTAGGTAACTCACCCAACCATGATTCCAACTCGGGTCCTCTTGAACGTGAGGCAGACACGTATCACCACCCTACCGAGACGGACGTTGATCTTCAGTGACCAGCGCTGCAATCGTCATTATATCTGTTAATAAGAATGGTGAAATATTAGTAAGTTGGCGTATAGTAAGGTACAAAACACAAATGAAGTGTGTCTGATATGTAAGGCTCGCCAATTACTATACGCAACATGGGCGCATAATTATAAGATATAACTTAAAGATTATAAATGAATTAAACATGAACCCACACATTTATTTATTCTAATATGTTTCAAATAATGAAAATGAGCCCAATGTTCTGCAGTTTCCCTGACGGAAAAAAGAGGGAAAGGCAACCAAATTAGTTACCACACTTTTTTATTAGAGGACTATTGCAGCCATAGGAAGTGCATGGTTAAAAAAAAATAACCGATACAGAAATAAAACATGTTGGACCTCGCTAATTTGGACTTGTAGATTCTAAAAACGCTGTTAGATTTCTGCCTTCGCCCTTCAACTCTTTGTTATGCAGGTTTCTAAATTTCTATACCTACAGACAGAGACCAGGGTGGTCTACGCTATATATATATATATATATATATATATATATATATATATATATATATATAACATAAAGCCAAGAGACTATTTTATTCTAGTTTCCTGGGCCTAATGTGCAATTTTACAATAAATATTGCAACATTCACTTGCTCGATGGCTGCTGGAGGGTTCAGTCCTTTTGATGACAACTTCCTTCTGTGGGATATAACCCTCACGCTTCAAAAGGCAACAGTAGTCACTTAAAAAAGAAGGTCTCCATCCACCTTTATAGCAGCTTTCCATTCCAAAATGCCCTGATGGATGCTTTCTCCGTGTTCGTAACTAACCGCTCCTAAATTTTCTGGGAAAATATCCAAGTGAAAATAAAGGAAGAGCATTTTTCGTGGCATTCTAAATCCAACATTTTTATAGTTCCTTAAAACAGCTCCAACTGTAACTGCTTTCTGCTCTTGTATTCCCTAGGAAAGCTTCAATAACATCTTTAAAAGAACGCCAGGATGCCAGTTCTGACTTAAATTTTCTTCAAAGTTCTTATCAATCATTAACTTCCTAATTTGTGGCTCAATAAGAATGCCCTCTTATATATCACATTTATGTTGTTCACATTAAAGATAAGAACAAGAAAGGTCACTGCACTAACTCCTATCACACTGCTTAAAAATGCACTTAAAATTATAGTGTAAATTCAAATATGTTTTATAACTTGCAGGTCATAACTTTTAATCCTGAAGTAATGGACACTTTCTGATTTCACATTTAATGTCACATTACAATATATATTTATATTTCAAGTTGTTGCAAAGCCGTTATCAGTATGTACCTTATCTGTACCAAAACCACTGTAGAATAGTGTTACTAGATCTTTTAGTCTTCTGGTTAAAAATCCCCTATTTTTAAGGGACAGCTTTCCGTATTCAATAATTTCTGTAATTACAGGAAGTATATGGCATTACAATTTCTTTCCGGAAGCTTGATCAGGCTGTACAAATAGGACATTGCAGCAATATAAACACATGGCTTAAATAAATCACAATGTTAAACTATACAAAATTATGTGTATGTAATTTTAGTCACTATTATTGCAATTATTAATGAAACACAATTTCGTATTGGTTTAATAATGAACCTGAATGAAAATACAAAATAAAAATCATGACTTAGTCATAGCTATTGTTTACATCACTTTATATAAAATAAATCCCACCTCCGACATAGCCACTGAATGTTACGCATTGTGCAAAGCATACAACGAAAATGAAAGTTAAAAAAACAGTTTCAATGATTTTGCTTCAATATACCTGGAGGATTAAAGCACCTCTAGCTTGCGTATGTGGGCGTGAGGCCGGCACTCGGGTTGGCAGGCTCTGTCCCACTATGGCCTGTCGTGCCATGGGTTATTGTTTATAGGTCACTCGATATCCTTCCATCTCTCTCCAACTTGGTGGTGAGTGGTAGAATACTAATATAATATAACAGAACAGAATGCACTGCAAAATTCTTCAAATTAGGTAAATCAAATACAACGGGGCAGGGGGTGAAAAATGATGTTCCATTTAGTGAGAAACTTTATTTTGACCATCATAGCTTAATAATAGGAGTTATAATTTCAGCCCTTATGATTTTAAATTCTGGGGTGGATTAAATTGTGATCAATTATGAATATTTCGTAAATAAAGTCAACATATACGATTTAGTTGTTACAAAAATGTTTCAAAATTTTTAAAGCTATAGATATGGTTGTTATATAATTAAATCATCGTTTCGATATGAATTACGATGGCTGATTTATATTCCACAAATGTTCATTACTGCAATTCAATGTTTACATGATCCTTCTCAAATTGCTCCCCCTCCTACTTCAATTCACTTCTTATAGCATCTCTGCCAGTCGTTGAACACGTGCTGCGGACCATTCTTTGTCAGGTCCTTCAGAATCGCCTCACTGTTCTTGAGCATTGCTTCAAAGTTCTCAAATCGAATACTTCTAAGCTTTGTCTTTAGTGATGGGAATAAAAAAAGTCACGATCCTGAAGGGAAAAAAAGAAGAAGAAAATCAACACAGTGTGGAAATCGCCAGGTTCTCCAACACCAAAAAAGGCAAAAGTTGTTCTATCAACAGGAAAAGTGATGGTGATCACATATTTTGACCGTAATGCAGTTACCCCTCAAACTTCTGTTACAGCAGCATACTACACGTCAGTATTGACTACACTCAGGAAGCACATTCCAAAGAAACGCCCAGAGCTTTCTCGGACTGGGTGGCGACTTCATCATGACAATGCACGGCCTCAAGTTGCAAATCAAGTTATGCAGTTTCTAGCTGGATTCAACATTACTTGTGTACCATATCCACCTTACAGCCCCGATCTTGCACCCTGTGACTCTTTTATTCCCCATCACTAAAGCCAAGGCTTAGGGGCATTCAATTTAAGAACTCTGAAGCAGTGCTCGAGAAAAGTGAGGCGATTCTGAAGGACCTGGCATAGAATGGTCTGCTGCACGTGTTCAAGGACTGGCAGAGATGCTATAAAAAGCGCAGTCTCAGTCTTTGTTGATCAACCCTCGTATAACACCACCTCCAACTTGTGTGTCTTATTATTACGAAATGATGCCTAAGCTGGAAATAGAATATCAGATTTATTTACATAAAGTAAATATCAACACCTGAAAAAGAAGAAATATTTGTACAAATTTAAAAATCTGTCAGTTTGTATTGAACCCTCTGCATGACTCTCTGGATGCAATAGTTATACTGTATTGAGGCAAATTGTTTATCCTAAGTCGTGTTTTAATGACCTATCGAAAATATTTTAGAGAACAAATTACGAACAGAGAAGGGCATCATATTTTTCCTTCTGTGATACTCATTCAATGAGTAAATATGCCAAAACTTGCACACCAATAAATGATCAAACTAAATGCACCACATATGTGTGATTAACAAAGAGTATGCTAAATGAATTATAGATTCCATGTCATTAAACGAAGAACTGTTTTCAGCATCCCAGTGGCATAGATTCTGGCTTTAACTGTATATAATTATTTTTAACAGTCATTTGGTTCGGAATGAAACAGAGTTACGGCGCCAAAAAAAGACCACAGCCATGCACTTCATGATCATATACCATACTAATAACCTGTTTTGAGCTTATTTATTCCTTTTTGCAATCATAATATCTTTGTAATTTCCAAAACACACACATTTTCATCGTTATTGGTAAATACTTAACGCGCATTGAAAGGGTATGGCAACAAATCACATGGTTGATTAAATTACGCGTCATTAATATTCCATGCGGCATAAAAGCCATTGCAAGAAATTAACTGTTTGCAAATTATCTGGCTTTCAGTAGCGCATATGGTACACTGCAGATTGAGGGTCGAATTAATAACTATTCACTGAGGAATATTACTACCTGTCAGGGTACATACCGTTCACAAATAGCCGTGATTATTGAATCTTAACGGGTTTGATCAAGTTGTAATGGCATTGAGCTCAAGCACATGGCCCATTTGCAGGATTCTGTAACCGGTGTCTACTCCCTGCACACATCTTCCCGATCATTAAATAACGCCACTGTCAATTTCACATTGATTTAATGGTTGAACGGCCCATTTCACGGGACAAAATAGCCCAACGTTGTTAAACTGTCCTTTTAATAATGAGTGATGAACTGGAAATGTCCGATTGGGAATACAAAAGCCGTCTCTGAAAATTGTGTTAGCCAACGATCGCTGAAAACAGATTTTTAAAGGCCCTTGGTATAGCATGTGTAACTCATGTTTATCGTAACATCCTCATGCTGGTTATTTAAACAAACGATATTCCACTCCATTTCTTCTAGCTCGAAATGAATATAATAAACATCAGAAAACAACGCATGTCATTATGTAGATGGCCCTGCTCCTACTTATGACTAGGAACGGGAATGATCTTCAAATATAGCTACCAGATTTGTGACAACAGCAGAACAATAAATAACAGAAAAACAACAAATTTTGTTGTGAATCAAAGGCAAAGTAATTGGACAAGTAATGCAGTTTAACCATATATAGGTAGCGCCAATTTCGACAAAGTCGGTTGCGCGGTATCTAGTAGGTGCCAATAACGTTTTCACTACTTTTATTGATTTTTTGTGGCCGCGCGTGGCTGAGTGGTTAGATCGCTCAGCTTTCACCAAGGCGCCCCAGGTTGAATCCCAGGGGACCGCAAAGTGAGATTTGTAGTGAACATGCCGATGCGACGGGATTTCTCTGGGATCTTCGTTTCCCTCGCCATCTCATTCCACAAGTACTATTTCCGAGTTACACATAGCTCATTTAGAGGCTACTGCACTCCTAAAAGACTCACAAATGTATATTTCCAGTTACTATGAAATCGTCTTAAAATACTATATTTTGACAAAAACTTAAAGTTATTTTTTAAGGAAAAAAAAATAAATGTTTTCCGATAGCTTGCCTCGTAAAGGAAGAATTATCCTGAGTTTTGCGAACTTGAAAGATGCTGAACTTAGGCATATACCATGTTCCGTATTTAACCCTTTTTTGTCTTTTAGTCATGATCTTCAAATACACAAATTTGGCAAATTCTGCCAAATTTGGGGTGCATTACAGTAATACAGAATTGATGAATAAGGGTACGTAAAACCAAAAGAACCTTATAAATTATTAATTAAAAAATATATGATAAAGAAATTGATGCCGTATTTATCAGCCGTATGATTGAATACGATTTTAACAATGAATAAAATGATAATTAAATTATAATGAGGAAGTAAGGTGAAAGAATTTAAGATAATGAATATTACAGATGGATAAGTTCATGAAACGAAGCAACAGCATTTAGATTCAATTACTAGAATGCCAATAATTATTTTAACCCAGAGCTATATAATAAAGTTGCTGGTCTATATGGATGAAATGTTCCGTCGAAAGACTGTGGTCACGGGTTGGGTCGCTACCTGGGTAATTAGTAGACCGGTCCAAACCTGGCCCAAACCAGTATTTCGGGGAAACGTCCGCGTGGTTGTAGCTCGCTAACTAGAGTTTTTCAGAGAAATCCAGCTGGAGGTGAGGCTATATCTGTTTTGGTAAGGAATATTAGGTTTTAGCGTCGGTCTTCTAGTCTGAGACGTGATACAGTGTAGACGTGTTTTGCCTGCCGGGGACACAAACGTCGGATTGCGCCGAGAAGTACAATCAGTAATGAGAATCTTATTAAGTGAACAAGATCTCCCAGCAGTTAATTAAGCGGCGAAGTATACTTTCAAAACCGTGTTATTAATTTATTCCATCGTGATAGATTTCAGCAATTCAGTATAGTTTTAACGTGATAGTGGAAATCTAGAGTAATTCGATCTGAACGCGGCGGCAACTCCTGGTGAACTGTAAGCACGAAACGAACTGAATAGTAAAGCTGATAGTATGAACTGTGTTGTTTTTATTTCGTCAACCTATCTCACGCATACCCTGTAGATAGCGTGGTCTCAGCTCTAATGACTAGCCAGGGCAAAGAATAGTCAAATCATAGAGCAATCTACTAGGCGACCAGATCACCGGAATCCAGGCTGTTAAGGTCACTTCCAGAGTGGCTGATACCAGAGACAGAGTAGCAGCAGACGCAGCGGGGGAGAAAAAAGGTCACAAAATACTAAAATTTGTACAAAAAGAGCTATAAGAGGCAGCATTGAGATTAAATATTGATAGAACATATGAAACAACAATTTAATAAAATAGCACGAGATCGATCACAAAAAGGAGTGACGGAAGGGGATTAAAGAGCCGATTTTTAAGAAGTTCATCGTTTTTAGGTTCTACATGATGACAAACTGACTTTGCTAGAAATTAAAAGAAGGAGGTATAGGAAATAACACTTCAACCATAATTGAAGTAAATTTTGTTCCAAAAATGTTTTATGAAAGGATTAAAATTCATCCAATTTTGAAAAGAAGAAATCAGGAGAATAAATCACAGTAATCTGCGGACAGTAAACAACGAACTTTTCAAGGGCTTTGGGCATGCAAGACGCTACCCGAAGGCTGCAGGAGTAAATGTTTTAACCATAGCACGTTTTAAAAGTCTACAACCATGATCCTTTATGACGTCTTTATTTAGTGGAAGTAAAATTTCTGAAGTGCAGTAATTCTATTTCTTCGTCGAAAGTGTGTACGATTCTATGTGGATTTAGAGATTCAAAACAGAGACAAAATTCCCACAGAGACTTCAAAATTAGTATTGTGAAATGTTGTAAGGTAGGTAAGAAATTTTTATTACTTTTTGAGGTATAAAATAAAACACAAAGGCGTCAAAATGAAATTCAATTATAGGATAGTTATTATTATTAAAGTAGTTTCACTGTGTTTTAGTAAATTCAATTAAATATATTTGTTGCGCGCAGTATAGGTTAAAAGTTATTGTAAAGAAACTTGTTGCCAGCGTAAAATGGTCAAGAATTATTCACTTCCAGCTGTACAAGTAGTAGTTAAAATAAAAGTATTAAAGGTTTCCAATATAATAATAATAAGACGCCACGCACTTACGTAATAATTTCCCACACCACTACCTTCGCTCTTTTTGGTAGCTTCTTGTTCCTGGGCTTCAGCTATATAAACCTCTGTGGGCTTTGTACTGTATTGAGTGGCCACATGGATGTTTCTTTTGTGAAGCACAGAGTGCGGGGGTGGGCACCGAACCGCTTTGCTGCCTGTGACTGTGTGGTTACGTTTGGGAAACAATGTCACTGTTACTGACATGTCCAGAGTTTTAGTCTGCTTTCACATATACTTTCACAGCAACTGATTTGCGTGCACCTAATCAGAGACACGACCTTTTGGCTCGGTAGCAAACACTTTTTTTTTGCGGTGAGCTAAGCCCCAATGACCGCAGCTAAAATTGGAAGTGACAACACCACCAGAGGTCAATGCCCGTTTCGAATCTTCATTAACCCTCCAGTGCTAAGCGTTGTCAGCAAATAATGGATTTATATTACGAAGCAAAACTTGAATCAAATGTAATTTCGGCACAAAGCAAGCTGTTCTCACAACGTTGTCGGTGGTACTTACCTTGTTATATCGCTTCTACGTATTAACTCCCTAATTTAAACAAGTTATAACACTTGACATCTCATTCGAAGGGAAAAATGGGAGAACCTCGTTGCTAGGTTGGTAGATGCATATGTCTGCTGTTTAGCGGCGCGCTGAAGAAGGAATTTCTTGACAAGTCCATAATAGTTATACCTAGAATCATATCTAATTTTTTTTTTTTTCAATTTATAAAGAAGCAGGTCCACTTTCTCCAAGCGTGGCGAGTCATCCTAAACCAGTAGCTGTAATGACACATATGAATGTTAATAAATCACGTGTTACTGTGCATTCTAATTGACAACGTCTTACCATTTAAACTTCTTTATTTACAGGCGCTGTTTAAAGTTCAAATTACGTTTGTTTTAATTCTGCTATATGTGAACTTTTGTTTAAATAAATACTATTTTTGCATTAAGTACCTTCACTTAAGGATGTTTCACTATATATTGTCATGATTCCGTCACGGATGCCAGTGGCTTTCATACGAGCTTACATACGTATTTTAACCGCGGAATCATTAGCAGAACAGATTTTAATGCAGTACCATAGACAGATAATGGTGCTTATGTGAGAGGTCAGAGGAAATATAGAAAGAATGAACGGCAGACATAAAAACACAAATAGGGAATTTTAGTTAATTGTTGGAAATTAATCATTTCTCCAAACTAGCCGTTTATGGGCTAAGTTTTTTGATAGATATAGTCGACATGAAAAATTCAATGAAGGATTTGAACCACGGATCTCCTGGTTTCCATCCATTCGCTCTTAACCTTTGAGCTACCATGGCCAACATGCCGTCCTGACATCAAATTCTCCATTTGACTCGTATATTTCCCCGGTAGACCACTAGGGCGTCTCGCATCCGAGATACAGGTTAAGAACTCAAAGGTTAAGAACGACTGGGCGGAAATCAGGAGATCCGTGGTTCAAATCCCGGCCATGGCATTGAACTTTTCATGTCGACTCTATCCATAAAAAACCTTAGCATAGAAACGGCTAATGTGGAGAAATTCTTAATTTCCATCAATTAACTAAAACAATAAGAGTCAAATGATGAAGCCTGGAGCTCAAGTACTTACGATGGTAAGTCGCCACATACGGTGTATCTCGAATGCGAGAGCCCCTAGTGGTCTACCGGGGAAATATACGAGTCAAATAGAAAATTTAATGTCAGGACGGCACGTTGGCCATGGTAGCTCAAAGGTTAAGAGCAACTGGACGGAAACCAGGAGATCCGTGGCTTAAATCCCGGCCATGGCATTGATGTTTTCATGTCGACTCTATCCAACAAATAGGGAAGTTTACTCAAAATTATTAAGAGACATCATGGTTTAGTGCAGGCAAAGCAACTCCTGCTATAATCTCTGCAAACGTTAAGGGCATATGGAGGTGGACCGTACTGCAGACTCCAGCCAATGCTAAACTTGCTCCGCCTACAAGCGCTGCCGAATGTGGTACACGCATCTCGCACGCCTGAACTGAGAACATTATATTCAATTACGCTCGGATAAATGTTTGAAAAATGACAGATCCAATCTCATAATAAGAAAGCATTTTATTTTCTGATCATGGCCGTACAAAAATTCTGCCTCTATGTCACGTATAACGCTAGCGGTGCTTTTTTATCTTCACGTGGTTTTGGTTACACCCAACCTCCATCCATTCAGCACAGATAAGCCTGAAAAACTGCTTCATTCTTTCCTTACAATATCTCAAACATAAAATAATTCACCTACTATGAAAACAGAAGTCACGCAGTTTGAAACAGAGCTAATTTTCAGTTCGTTGTCAGAGTAGAGGTGTTGTTTTGTTAAAGCGAATGCCCTCCTTAAGTCGTGTGTTGAACTCGAGCTGAGATATTGTTAATATTATATTAAATTATTATTATACACATAATTTTTCCAATGTTTGTGATCCGAGTGCGTGAACATGTTCCTCCAAGCTGGTAGAAATGATTTTTTGATAAACAAACATGAAGTGATTCATTCTCAGGACAGAACAATTATATTTAATATCAACAGGATTTTACGAAAGCTCTCCAATCTAGGATATAGGGCAACTGTGGATTTTTCAAAATCTCCGCAATTAACTGTGTAACCTTGTGGTGTAGGTAGCGTGCACACAGTGTCAGGAATTTGTAGTGAAGCAGCTTCATCCTTAGAAAAAGGGAGCGTACCTGTGTTTCAATCTCCGGGAAAGATCTATGAAGTCAGAAAGCGAGATTTCCTCTACGACCGCAGCTTTTCAATACGCATTGGTGGAATGCTTTCATCTCCAAGCAATATTACCGCAGGTGTCCCACAGGATTCTATCTTGGCCCTGACTCTATTTAATATATACATTTCTGATATTCCTGAATTAGCTTCAACTTCTTTAGCTCTTTACACTGATGACACAGTACTACATTATTCCCATGTTAATCTCCAGCACGCACAACATGTAGTACAGCTCTCTTTAGATCGCCTAACTCGTTGGTTCAGCAATTGGCGGATCTCTTTGAACCCTCAGAAAACCGAGGCTAAAATCTTCACTCTTCGCCGATATACTCCTCTTACTCCGTTGTGTCTCTACAGGAACAATGTCCGTGGCTCCCCACTACAACTCCCGTGAAATACCTTGGAGTATTATATCGTCTTATATCACTGGCCTCCGGGCGACTTTCAAAACTCGCACCTCTGTTGCTTCGCCGTTCCAGCCTCAGCCTACAATCTTCATTGTTACTCTACAAATCACTCATACGTCCGCTTATTACCTATGCCTGCCAAGTGTGGGGGGCCGCACACACATGTCATCTATGTCGTCTTCAGGTCATACAGAATCGCTTCATGTGCATCGCTACCAAAGCTCCATGGTTCATCCGTAATCAGCAGCTCCATCACGAACTAGGGCTGTTACCTCCTCACGACTACATTCGCAGGATCGTCCGTCGTTTCTTTTCCACGCTGGAAGAAGTTCCAGGAGCTGTGCATTATAACATCGGCGTCCGCACGTGCCAGCCCTCACACTTGAAGACGAGACTACCACAGGACCTGCTTCTGAGTGATACATCTGATTCGAGTGATTCTAGTGCTTGATGTCTGTCTTACATCTTCAGTATTGACCTAATTTCTCAGAGAGTATTATTGAAGTTCTAACGTAATGTAGTTAGGGGGCGGCTTGTTAACCTACCCCTGAGTGTTATTGTTCTTTAATGTATTGTTCTGTTACCTTATTTTCTCTCTGATCCGTAAAGCATTGTACTGCTGATCGATCAATAAAATATTATACATATAAAAAAAAGGAAGCGAGTTACTGGATTGGAAACCGTGCTTGCTGTTCCACTATTGTCACGTGCGTCAAGATAATATCATAATATTTTAGGAATATTTAATGTGTTGTTTAATTACGGTAAGAATAGCCGAAGCCTTTGCTGGCGAGTAAACTGCTCCTATATATACGGAATCTCTGCAGGTGCACGCTTGGCAACAGCGCTCCGTTTGAACATTGGCCAGCTTTCATGTGCGTTTAACTTTTGCGAATGGTATAGTGTTAGGTGAGACGTGATTTTAAACTTTTACAATATGTGGATTCGGCAAAGTCTTATTGATTATATATGTATCACGTGTTAAGAAAACTTTATTCCTCGCAATCTGCCGATAAGGTGCTTGCTCATGAATCTATAACTGCAGAGATCTAAATTTTCTTGTTCTCAGAAGAATACAGATTGAGGAGTTAAATAAATTATATGCTAGACGATTTTCTTCCTACCTCATGTAAATAAACTATATTGGAATGCTCCATGGTTTCCACGAAGAATAAGAATGAACTCCCTGTGATTTAGCTTTGAATACAGTTGGTTATGAAAGCGTAAGCATGGCTACAATGTGCTTCTATATTACATAGTGGCGAAAGTGAAATTGGATCTAAACCACTAGGGAATATTGGCATATGCTAACTTATTCAGTCCAGTCCCGCCTTATCATTAAGTTGGCCGGAAAGAGGCTGTGGTCAAGGGACTGTACTTTTGGGAACCATTAGTATGCGGTGATCAGGTAGAGCAGCGATGGGAGCCAGAAACCCATCAAGAGCAATTTTCAACGAAATACAACGTTAACTGTTACATATTCATGTCGTTTGCATGCAATAGGCTGAGGAAGATCAAATTCGGTGCTTGAAACACGCTAAATCAGAGTAGCAGTTTAAAAAGCGTAGAGAAAACAGCTGTACCTCTTCACGAAACTGCCCTTCATTTGGGAGTTTATGCATGATTATTACAGCATGTTTATATTGTATCATTCATCTTTCATAGGAATACAGTGTTCTCAAACTGACAATTGTTGGGTTGAGAAGAAAAACGAAACAAAAATTGAAGACTTAAGCAATGACTATTGGAGGAATAAACCATTCAAGATGAAAAAATTCTATAAAAACCAGAAATATCTGACAATGAAGTCATGTTAATACGGAGATATGAAAAAATGCATCGCAAATAATATGAATTTTACAAGTTGCAGAAAAGAAAATGAAGAAAATTAAGGGGATGATTGTTTCAATATTTATCTAAGGGTGTACGAGCGGGTTGCTCTAAAGGATAAACGTTTCCAAAATGAACGTTTTTAGGAGTGTGGCACGTAATACCTTTTTGAATAAGGAAAGAAGGAACGATGATCTTAGAAAATAACTGGGCATGCAGAATAAAGATGAAAAGAAAAGTGAATAAGGAACATAGCATAATGTAAACAAAAGAGCCATGATTGAACGCCATAAATTATAAACCAATAGGAAGGAGTGCGATCGACTTCCTTGAAGACAGAGCAAGCCACGAGATTTAAATACTGAAGATGAAGATTATGGTGGTGTTTTATTTATTTTTGTAACTTAGGTCCTCCAACGTTCATATAGAGCAATGAATGAAATGGGTGAAGTGCTGCTGAAATGAGTCTGGGGTCCATGGAGCTTAGAGTAACCCGACATTCGTCTATCAGGATAAGGAAAGAAAACCTTATCTAGGTAACTCACCCTAACCGGGACGCGAACTCGGGACCTCTTGAACGTGAGGCAGACACGCTGTCATCTACGCTACCGAGGCGGGCATGGTGGTGATAATCGCACACGGTGCTTTAGAAGCATGCACTTATAGGAGTTTACATCCACACCCTTTACGCTTCTTCTGGATATCAAAATGTTAAAACCGTGGCACTACAGTCCATATCGGACCAGAGCCTGCCAACCCGACTGGCGGCCTCACGTCCACATACGCAAGGTAGAGGTGTGCGATTATCCAACCGATACGGGGATGATTTGTGATCAACACATTGAGATTCTCAACCGGAAAGTTGGCTTTCGTGACCAGGGTCACAAACATTTCGCAAAGTCCTTAATTTCCTCACAGTGCTGAGTGGGCACTAGTCCTCCACCCGGAACTTAAACTCCGCACCCTTAGGGGTGGAGCCGAAACCGGGGCACACTCCATGGAAGGGAACCAGGGTATGATGACGTAGCCCACGACGCCACGGCGCAGGACTTATTCTGGCAATTACAAACAGACAGTTGTTGATCTAAAAGATAATTTAGAAATTCGTGGTTTCCCTAGACTTAAATGGTAGTCTTTGATGAAACATAATTGTGCATTATGTCCCGATAATTGTAGGTAACTTGGCAGTTTATATATAGCTCAGCAAAGCTACACTCAATACTTACACTGCCATCAGGTATTTCCTTTTTAAGGACTTCATTTTCTTTTGTATACAGACTTGTTTTATCGTTTACTCTGTATACCAATTTCATCTACTAGCGCGAAGTTGCTTTCTTCTACTTTTCAACCCCTTGTTTTAATTGTGACTCTGATTGAAGGAATGCAGGGAGAACGACTCGACCCAACCCAACCCTGTAGGGATCTATTACCGGCTTTCACCCCCCCCCCCGGAAGAAGAGATGAGCCTTGGAGAGACCATAGACTGGCCGAGGGTGGGGCCACTAAAGCTGCAGAGATAAACAGAATTGCGTAACAGTTGGATAGGTTGTCACCTGGCGCACCCCTAGCTTTATGTCACCACCGAGGGAGAATGTGACTAATCCACCCCAATGGTCTGGGCAGAAACTTCAAAGCGGGGAGGAAGGTTTTCAGAGAATATGAGTCTATGCCAATCTATCCGCATCTTATGGAACTATCGTGCTGGCAACGAAATCTTGAAGATAAGGTAGTGAAAAGAGAAACGAAAGGCATCCTTGAAGTAGAAAATCCAAACAACATTCACAAGAGCAAACTCACAATAGAGTTGGTCGTTGATGAACCCTTGACCTACCAATGAGAGTATCAGATTCTACCGGAGGGCCACTTCGACCATTCCCTTTATCCTCAGACATCATGCTGAATACATGAACTTTAATTGTAATTGCAACTGACTCCACTAGCCTTAACTAACATGAACTTTAATTGTAATTGGAACTGATTCCACTAGCCTTGACTAAGATGACCTGAGTAGAAGTTTGGAACATTTTTAGAGCACTAATAACAATAATTGTGTCACTACAAGTATACAGTAAAGTGTTCAAATTTAGTACGTTACATGATATATTTTTTATATTTTGAATTTATGTAAATTATGTCTAACTTACCTCGTTTGAAGCTTATATCACTTTAATGAAAATTTCTCAAGATCTCTGTACATCAATGTATAATTCAGTAATTATTTTTTAATGGCGGTATATACATATTTCATCTGCACTTGTATAATGTCGATTGCCATGCAAACCTTGTAAGTGACATTCTAGGGAAGAATGTGATATATACATAACTTAACAAGGGTGTCCCAGTACATTTCCAAGTTCCAGAATCTATATATCGAACCAAACGGTGGAGTAATACTGTGACTATGTGAGTTCGTAAAACTAAAGGTCCTGTTTGCAGAACCTTAAAATGCTCTTTATTGCAATAAAAGACTTTTTGTACACCCCTTGCAGCAGTAAAATGGCGTGACATACAAACGGCAGTCTTCGAGTCCTCTCGTTGCTTCACCACATGTAAACAAGCGAAAGAAATTTCTGTGGTACACTCACGATTACTGCAAGGCTGCACACACACAATTAACAATTCACAACAAACTGACCAGCAACTAACACTCTGCCGGCTTTTATACCTCCAGCCCTTGTTCTAGAATTCAGTTGGTCGTTTGGCAACAATCATGTTGCAGCGAGAAAAACAAAATTATTTCTGTCCCTTTCTCTCTCGGCAAGCGAACAGCGCTCGCTTACGCGCCAGCTGCAGCTTGCGCTAGCGGTGTAACAATGCCACGGCGTCAATACCAATCTGTGGTACCATAAGATGGTTTCTTGGCAAACAGCGGTAGCTGTTTCGGAACATATTATTCTGAACATGCCGGCCCTTTAACAGTGAGAAGTCTTAATTGCATGCATTGTGAAGACTTGGTAGTTAATAAGTATAATGCATGACGAATAGGATAAAATGGTGGAAAGGTTGGCAATGATAGAAAGGTGCCCTTCGTTGGAATTACCAATGTGCCAACTGTCGTCCAGTGCCTTTGTTCATGTAGGACATTGTAATCTTTAAATATTCTAAGAATTCTTAAACTCACTTGCCTCTAAATTGTCAAGACAATTCTATTCTAGTAATGTCTCTACAAGCCTTGCTCACAAAGGTGCTACTGTCGTTTCTTCATTATTTCTGTACTTGCAGCGGATGATTCTCTAAAGAGAAATATCACATTTCATAGTATGTTCACCGATATTAATTACGTAGTAGTTGGTCACCAGTTAAACCTGTCAGCACATATTACCGAGATAGACAGTGGCGGCTGGTACCAAAAAAAAATAACAGCGTGCTGCGGGAAAAGGCCATGCATCTCATCTAATATTGAAAAATAAAGTTCATGCGTTGTTGTTACTTCATGGTATAAAGAGAATTTCTGCTTCCTTTCGCCTTTTTCTCGATTTTAGAACGGTATTGGTCGCCCTAGAATTTTTATACTAACCCTTTCTTCCCATGTTCGCCTTGAAAAGGGTGTTCTCAGAAGTTCTGTAACTGTGTTCATTATTTATTGGTTAAAGTTTCTTAATATTAAATTACTCATACACTGAACAAAATGAATTCATAATAGGTTTCACACTCATAACTCACACACTTGGATAAAACGCGATCATGCGAACCACATGCACTTGTTACGGGGGATTCCCATTATGGTCGCGGGGATGATGATGATGATGATGATGATGATGACTATTAGGATTTAGGGCACTCAATAGTGAGGTCATCAGCACCCTGAAAGTTCTAAGCGTGCTAAAACCTAGATAAACGAAAAAAAAAAACACAGGCATCGTAAATAAAAGCAAGCATACCCTGTACATCAAAATCTAAAAGACGCGTAGTCAGTAAACAGTTAAAAATGGATAAACAACGTAAATATTAAATTCCAAAATTGATATGTAAGAATACTTTAAAATCCTTGGCCACCGCTGTTTCGTCATCCAAGAGAATCTCCGACAAGCTGGCCGGCAGCTGGAGAGAACTGCGGAGACTCAAGACTAGAACATGTAGAGAGCACATGACGGACCGTCAGCGCTGCACAGCAAAGCGGGCAAACCGGAGCGGGGGTCCTGTTTAATAAAAATACTATGGGTAAAATAGCAGTGGCCAAGGCGTAGCAGAGCCAATCTCAGTTCCTCCCGACGGCACGGACGGCAGAAGGTTACCCAAGGGATCGGAAGAACTTTGATGCAGGGCGGACCACTCCCCTCGCCAAGAGGACAACACATCTCTGCACAATTCTAAGCGTAAGTCTTCCGATGTCACCTTTGGTATAGTAACCAGGGGGCTGTGAGGTCGCAGTCTTCACTGCTGAATCCGCTGGCTCATTCCCTGCATGGCCCACGTGACCAGGGACCCAAGCACACACCACGCTAACGCCGGAGGCGTGTTATACGTAGAGGGCGTCCTGTTTTCACTATACAGTGAGGGTGGTCGCGGGGATGGAGTATCGTGCCAACGTGATAGGTGCATCACAAAAAATCTGCCCTGTGAGTTTATAATTATTAAGTATTGTATCTGCTTATATAAGAAGGATGGAATTAGAGTCAAGAACAAGAGATAGTAGTTTGTTAAATGACTTTCAATGTATATTCAAGTTTTACAGCTATAACTATGAGTGTTGGTGGCCCTGCTTCACCGTGCAGCGAATGATCACCACGCAATACCGAGATGCAGCACGCATTTGTGCGAAAATCTAGGGAACTTAGGATATCAGGGAGGCAAGAGGGGAGGGTTGTACGCATGCGTAATACTGATTACCCAGCTTGCTGGCTCTCAGCACGTAGGATACGTCCCATTAGTTACGCAGATGTTTTCTATGCATCAAGAGTTCATTCTTGGTCGTACTTGTTATACTTACAATAATGCATTGTTATTTGCACGGTCTTTTAACATTTCTAAAGAGCGTGTTGCAGCACTGTAGCACGCAAGGACAAGCCGCCCCTGGAGATACACTTAATTCTGCAAGAGCTTAATCTCCCTCACACAGGAAACATGGTATTTTCGAGTACCACGTACTTTAAATGATACAGCTACAAAGCAGTACGTGCCTTAAACCGATTTCAAACAGGCATGGCCAAAGTTCAGACTCAGTTTTATTGCTCTATGAAATGTGAAGCGTATCTATGTTCATTATAGCTAGGAAAACATTAGCACACGAGCTGATGTGAAAATGCGCAGCTCAGCAAATGTTCGCGGCCTGCAGTAGTTAAATTTCAATGGTGGAAGATAATCTGGCGCCGGATGGATTTTCTAGCGTGGCGGACATTTCATGACCCATGAAAACGCGAATTTGTACTGCGGGAACAGCACCAGAAATAAAAACCCATATCTTGCGTACGCACACTGTGTCAGACAGTTCACCTAAAATTAGAATTTCATTTCCCCTGTTGGATTATCAACGTAAGAGAAAACTGCGTTTCCTTATCAGCATTGTTCTGTTAAATATCGCAACTTCGACTGATTCATGTCATATCACAAATGTGACATAACACAATTTTCCCGTCTAATTTTCGTCAAAACCTGGCAGCGCCGAGCAGCAGTTCTCTTAAAAAAAAAGAAGAAAAGGAATACTCGCTGGGCGTCCGACACAGGACGTCCATAATCTTACGCATCAGCAGCTGTCACTGTGCTTCACACTGTTGCCACAAACTCATTTGTAAAACCAAACTTGACGTGCAACAGGACAGCACTCATCAAATAACTAGCTGTCAGGCGTTAATATCTCCTCATACTTACGAGGGGAGTTCAATAAGTAACGCAACACATGTTTTTTTCTCGGTCAATTTTGGTTCGAAAACCTGACATTTCTTGAGAAACATTTTGAAACATTCCCGCTTCGTCTTGTAAAGTTTCATTTACTTCCGATAGGTGACAACACTATACGGAGCCAAAGTCCAGTGGATTATTCCTTGACATCCTCCCTACAACCCCGATCTAGCACCGTCGGCTTTCCATATGCTTAGCTAATGAAGGACGCAATCCTTGGGATGCACTACGCGGATGATGAAGTTATTGCTGCAGTACGACATAGGCTCCAACATTGACCAGTGGAATGGTACAGTACAGGCATACAGTCCCTCATTTCAAGGTGACGTTAAGTAGTAGCATTGAACGGAGATTACGTTGAAAAATAATGTTGTGTAGCTAGAAGATTGGGGAATAACATACTGTAAATTAATTATTCTTTCACACTGGCCGTGTGTAGGCTAAATTGTGGAAACGTAGAGTCAGACTGAAAAATTCAATGCCATAGCCGGGATTTGAACCACGGATCTTCTGGTTTCCGTCCAGCCGCACTACCATTGTGCTACTATGGCCAACGTGCCGATATGACATTAAATTCCCCAACTGACTGGTATTTTCCCGGTAAACCACTTAGGATTTCTCATAAACACATGAGACAACTACTTTAATGGCGACTTACTACATGTAAGTACTTTAAGGCCCGGTTTTTTTTATAGTAAACCACTATTAGGTTAATTAATGGAAATTAATTATTCTTTCACACTGGCCGTGTGTAGGCTAAATTGTGGAAACGTAGAGTCGGACTGAAAAATTCAATGCCATAGCCGGGATTTGAACCTACACACGGCCAGTGTGAAGGAATAATTAATTTCCATTAATTAACCTAATAGTGGTTTACTATAGAAAACCCGGGCCTTAAAGTAGTTACATGTAGTAAGTCGCCATTAAGGTAGTTGTCTCATGTGTTTATGAGAACTCCTAAGTGGTTTACCGGGAAAATACGAGACAGTTGGAGAATTTGATGTCATATCGGCACGTTGGCCATAGTAGCACAATGGTAGTGCGGCTGGACGGAAACCAGAAGATCCGTGGTTCAAATTCCGGCTATGGCATTGAATTTTTCAGTCTGACTCTACGTTTCCACAATAACATAGTGTGTTTGAATGCTGAACAAAACTACCCCTGTTTCAGAGAAAAAAAAAGTGTTGCATTACTTATTGAAACTATGGATTTTTCTGAGGATTTTCCAGTTCGCCAGGCGAATGCTTGGTAGGTTAATTACATCCCCTGAATTTCATATCATCCATTTCATCTCTATTATAGTTTCACATCATCACTCATTTGGTGGTCCCCTCTCGCCTCATCCTTCCTCCCGAAGAAGTCCTACTTGGTGCCTGGATAAGATAAACCACAGATTTCGGTAGCGAAACCTTCCGTAGTAATCCTAATCCTAAATTAAACACATTCTTGTTATTTAATTAATTAGAACTAACTGAAGAATTCAATATAGGATAGGTATGTTGGCCATTGAAATCGAACCCTGGCCCCCGAATGTGGGTCACAGGTGAAACCGCCTGAATTGGCTCGAGTAGTTAAAACTATGTTGGTTGTAGTAGATGGACTAGCACGACATTCTTGGAGTCTCAGATTGAAGTTCTTAGAAATGTATCAAGGAATTTGGAAGTAACGGCAGAAGACAAATTTTTGTAAACATTGTGTAGCGAGATCAATGGGAAGCTTTGGAGCCTTAAGGAGAACGGAAAGTTAGTGGAAGGAGTTTAAGCTTAGTAAGTGTAGGTTGGGTAGAATTCAATTACTCCTTGTGTTACTGCTCTTTGTGTGTGGTCGGTTGCTCGCTGTCCGGGGAAAATTTTACATCCTTACTGCCTAAGCGGCAATACAAAGTTTGTGATGCCTTTTGGAAAATACAACGTCTCAGCTCAAAATTTTTTCGGGTACAACAATTAACACTCTCAGATTCTACAGTTAACATTGGTCAACTTGTCACCTAAGCATACACTTCTTTAACATTTTCATCTTAAGAACAAATGTTTACCTTTTATAAAAGCTCCACACCTTGAAATGAGCTCCTCAGAGCTTAATATTAAAACTAAGCGAATAACCAACTTCAAAACTGCTTGAAGGCACTATCTTTACTGGAGCCCATCATCGACATCGGGAAGCAGTAAACTTAATGTTTTTGTACCTAAAGGTCCCCCTGGAGCAAACCTGCGTTTAGAATTGGCTTCTATCATTTGGGGCATAAACTTTAAATCTGTTCTCACTTACATAACCAGATTTTAGAGTTGAAAGTTCCAAATGCACTTTACCATCAACACCGTTACGAATGGGTTCCTGAGTCTTTGTTGAATAAATCGATTCCGAATATATGTTACTCCAAATACGATAACACTCCTGGTGGGAAGTTATACTTCTACTTATAATCTGAAACAGTTAAGTACTTTTTCATGCTAAGAAGGGAAGTAAAATATGAGATGACAGTTTATAGAAATTGAAAATTTATGTACGTCAAGTACTTGCTTTAGAATTTAATTGAGAATAATTAATTAAAGGATTTATGAAAAAACCCACCCTAAAGTTCCTTTGATAACAGAAATATAATATTAACAGGATAATTCCAAAACATCAACTGCCAGTTTGAAACGCAAGATGCCGAAATCGAAGCTAGAATCATTCAAAGGCAATTCAAATGGATAATAGAGTTTCAGGCGTGGTTCAGTCCAATGTGCGTGTTTGAATAAATGGACACGGCATCCTTTTCAATTCCTTTGAGACCTGAAAGCGCTAGTATGAGAGTATCCGCTACACCACGATAATTGAATTAACTGAGGGACGTCAAATAACAACATCCATAGTACCTTTTTTTTCCTTACACCGACTCCATCTTGTATATTTTAATCCAAGGAACATAGAAAGAAAAGAACACACGCATATATATATATAAATAACAAATGAAAATATTTATTTCAGTGCAAAGTCCAGTCACACGAAAGATATCAATCCATGATATCTCCCCCACCCTGGTCGATCTCCAGAGCAATGACCAACTGAATGGGTCGGGTGATCCTGGTTCCATCAGGAGTACGACACCTCTGATCTTGTCTCTTCTTTCTGTACTTCCTCTACCCGCGCTCTGGTCCACATGTGCTTTAATTTAATGTCTTCTTGAATTACGACGTCTTCAACTCTAAGCTTGTTGTACATTTCTCAACAAAGAAGATACTCCTGCTTCCATTGTTTCCAGAAGCCTTCGGCGATATTTAGCCTGTGGTTAAATCCTCTATGGGATCTCCTCTTATTAATGGTTCCGTTCCATTTGGGATTGTAGTAAGTTTTAACCTTTGAAGAAATGAGCAAATGTCAGTACATCATCACTCTTGAGTGATTGGTGTGGAATTCAGAACAGCCTCAATATCGACCCAAATTGTATTCGGACCTTCTTCGACCATTTGTGACCGTCCTAATTTTTTCATTGGGTATCACTTGGAAGAGCTCATCATTCTCTTCCACCATCCTCCCCAATAATGAGTAACATTTAAATTGTAACTCTTCCAACCCTTACGCATCTTAATTCTCAGTTGTACACTATACTTAATTATACGTTAACCAAGACTTAATATTATTGTTGATGGTTGATTATTGTGAGGGATTTTAAATGTTTGCATCCCGATTATGAAATAATTATATTTGAATAAATTCAGTATTAATTAAAATTGAATAGTTACCATCATCATTAACTAAAGCTAACAGAATAAAATGAACAATTGGGTGTATTGTTCAGTAGAAGTTTCCGGGCTGTAAGGCCGTGGTCCAGTGGTTTTCCTTATCTCTCTCCCAGACGTTTCGCTTTTAGCTGCGTCATCGTCGGTGGCATCGAAAAGTTCTCCTTGTACTCTGTAGCTCAGTGGCTACTCACTGGCTACAGAGTAAAAGGAGAACATTTCAATGTTACTGATGATGTTTGCCGCAGTTGCAGGCAAAACGTCTGTAAGATAGATAAGGAAGTCTAGTGAACCACGGCCCGGGAACTTCTACTGAGCAAGATGCAGGCCGTCAAAGCCTACGTTTGTTAATGAATTGGGTGTATTCTTTCCCTTAAAATACTGATTTAAACCCAACGTTACCGAGTGGGATGGCTCAGGCTATTTCACCTGTGGCCCGGATTTGAATCCCGTGGCCGACCTACCTGACCCATGGGTTTTTTCGGGGGGCTTTCCGGGGGGTTTTCCGGGGTGCTAGGCGAATGCTGGGTAGGTTAATTACCTTCCCCGTATTTCCTGTCCCTCCATTTCATCTCCATTATCATTTCATATCATCTCTCATCTGGTGGATTCTTTCAGGGTAGAAGTGTCAGCGGGAGTCTCGGTGGTGCATTGCAGGACGATATGCTCTGAAGAAAACTACTTCCTCCTCCGGTAGGTCGGTTGCCGGTCTCCACTCCTCTGCTGGGGCCATTTCGGGACCACCAACTTGGGACCTTTGGGCCTCAGATCGCCTGTCTGGTACCTTTAGGGCTCTGCTGGGCTCGTTGCCGTACTACAGTAGCGGAGCGAGTTCATTGTCCTGGGCAATCGGGGAAAGTCTCTAAAGAAGGAAATTGTAGGGATCCTGCCCTCTATACTGTCACAGCTCCTGGGGTCGGCCGCCCTCTGTCTTCTTCGCCGCATTCTTCCTCCTGGGGGTGCCCCCACTTGGGGGCAAAGTAAAAATTGGCCCAGTATAGTGGCCTACGTACCGAATCCCCTACGTAATGAAATCCTCATTCTAAACCCAACGCTAGTAAATGTTACATTTACATGTTAATAGATTTCACTCCGATCTTTGTTTCAAGTACAGGAGCATTGGGTTATTGAGGCTTCTTTTCTTCAAGTACGACAAAAGGACATGAGACTGAAAGATCACTGAATTACAGCCAAGGAATAAGGGTATCAATCATCCTCAACAAAAACTAAACTTGAGAATTGACTCCGAAAATGCTGTTCAATTAAAGTTAAGTAAGCTATTGTAATAGTTTATTTTAAGCTGTTCCCAAACAACAATAAGTAATACATAAAGCGAAAAATCGTTGTTCAATTTCTGCAAGCTTTCAGTGGAGCAAATGCAATATATTACGGGGAGATTTTAAGTGGACTTCCAAATATAAATGCGAAAGGCACTAATAAATATTTAAACCACAATATGGCACTAAACTTATAGCCTCAGATAGAGGAGGCTTAATCATTCCTCAGGACATTAAGGCATTAACTTTAAATATTCTACAGATTCCTCTATTACACAAACATGCGAAGAGATTTATGATATATAAATGCGATATACAAGGGCCAATAAAGTCAATAAAGGGACGGCAATATGTACTGGGTATGACATAATTACATTCCCGGTAGGAATTAACTGTTGTTAAAACCAATGAGGATTATATTTCCCAATAAAAAGAGGTAAAAACAATTTAGGTTCCACAATAAAGCAAAAAGCAGTGAGTAATTTGCGTTTTCTGATTTAGATAGAAGAGCAATATTAATTTTTATATGAAGCGAGAGTATGATTTAAATAAATAATAGCATTAAACGCACATAAAATTAACTCTCACCAATATATTAACGATTTAAGTAATAAATTTCATTAGAACCCTTACAAATTAAATAGTTAATTAAATCGTAGCTAATATTATGCAATTACTTGTCCTTTCATTTATTCTTTCTCTTATACTATAATTTTCTTTTCTATACATCATTTCTATCAGGTTTTGCAAACTTTGTATCTCAATTAGGAACAAACATTAAGATACTTGAAGATTTTCGTCGTGAAGAAAGCTTCAGGTCTTATTAAAGTACTTAATCATGAGATACTGTTTAACAAATAGATAATCAAAGTAATCTACAAATAAAGCAACAATTAAATACTAAATTTGAAGAAGTAAATCCTATTACAGTAGAGGAATTAGAAACTATATTAACATCATTTAAACATCATAAAACACCAGTAAAAGATGGAATTAATGAGGAATTGATAACGTATGCATTAAAATTTTGAAATTACGACTACTAAATTTTTACATGTTTGTTGGTTCAGCCTAGAGATACCAGAAGAATGGAAATTGTCTGTAATAAAGCTAATATTTAAAAAAGGAGACAGAAAGCAATGTTAAAATTATAGAGGAATCAGTCTCTTAAAGCAAGCTATAAAATATTAGCAAAAAGTTTAGCAAAAGGATTAAATATAATAAGTGAATCACTACACAATAATGAACAACAGGGATTCAGGCAAGGCAGATCCTGTGCTGATTGCGTCTTAACAATAAAACAAATAATACAAAAGAGAAGAAAATTTAATTTAGAGATCCATGGATTACTTGTTGATTACATAAAAGCATTTCACAAAGTTATACGACAAAAGCTATGGGATATAATGACCGAAAACGGATATCCTCAACATTTAATTTTAATTAAAAAGAACATGTACGAAGGGACTTGTATTAGCATGGATAATGGTTTTAAGACAAACTATCAACGTAGGTGTAAGGCAGGGCTACCCAATGTCGCCAACTCTTTTTAATACTTATATCGACTCTGCAGTAGCCGAATGACAAGCTCATTAGAAATTAGATTTTAATTTGGGTCGTACAATCTTAAATACAGCCCTGTTTGCAGATGATAAGGTCATTCTGACAGATACTGAAAACAGGTTACAAATAGCTTTGTACCAGCTCGACCAAACAATGTCAAAGTATAATTTTATCATTTCAGTACAGAAACCGAAAGTGATGTCTTTTATTGGTAAATACCTAACATGGTCCAAATGCTCCTCAAAAACAAAATACTACAAGTTAAATATTTTCATTACTTAGGATGTGATATTTCCTATGAATGTGACGGAAATTTAAACAAAAGATCTATACATTTCAAAACATATGTGGCACTATAAAATGAACATTGAAAAACAAAACAAGAGGAGATACTATATTAAAGTTTTATAAAACTATGGCAGTGCCTGTTATATCTTATGGAACCGAGACCTAGACCTTGAACAGAACTGATAAAATAATAATTGAAACGGCTGAAATGAAATGTTTGAGGTACGTAGCTGGCTGTAGTCTTCGAGGTCACATTAAAGGTGAAACAATAAGATAACTAAAAAATATTTTATTTCAATGGCAAACTCAGGGAGTACAAACTGAAATGACAAGATCGTCTCTCTCGAATGCCAGAAGAGGGACTCACCACACAGGCCTTGCAGTATAAACCAGTTGGTGTTAGAGATGTTGAAAGACCACGGAGACGCTGGGAAGATCCCTTTTGAGCTGAAACAGTCCTATCTGGCCTATCTTGAAGGTTGATGATGATGATTTTCAAATACAAGTGAATGGAAAATGAGAACAAACATATTCATTCAGGAGCGTAAAAGAAGGCCTGCCAACACAATAATAGAAAATTACTTTAAGATTTTACTAATGGCATAACCTTCTACAGGAAACGTTTCCAACATCATAAATTAATTATCGCACCAAGAAACAATAGTTATACCATAAGATAATACAAAAATTAGTTTGGTTCTATCTGACCAAAGACGTAATATGCTAAATTAGTCAAGAAAGTCTATTACTGCAATTGTTTCGCGAAGCAATTAATTTACATTATTTGTGTTGTTATATTAGCGTACGGTATAGGGGGATTATGAAGCGGAGCTAGGGAGGGCTGGCCAAAGGTGACTGCCCTATCATAAGCAGTTGCCTAGTTCGGAACGTAAAACGTGAGCAATAGAGATTTCTCATTTTCGTTCGTCCAAAATTACTACTATAAATTCGACATTATAATATACCTTGCTATGTGCGGCAAGAAGTTTTGAGGCAGTCTGTATCAAGGTCATTTTTCTGCGACGTATGGTTCTAGAGTTATCGCGTGGAGAATAAACACCTTGACTCGCGTGTTTTGCTTATGGTATGTTTCAACTTTCAATATTACCCTGAGTTATTCCTTTTCATTAAGCAGTACTGAGTACGACATTATGATGTGTCGTTGGGACCTGCATATATTTACATAAATTAACTGACCATGTAGCCCGCAGTCCAGGAGCACGTACACGCGCGTTCTTTGAAGTTCTGTACAAAACCAGACCGTAAAGCACTTTCGAGTGTAAGTTGCTTTGTGTAACTGTGACAATAAGCAGAAAATTCACATGTTTACATTGTGTTTTGTGAACTGTTAACAATGGCACTTTCAGTGGCACGTACTAAGGGCAAAGTACTCCGCTCCCAGGCCAGAAATGTTATCGTTAAAGTGTACAGACCCGTTCCATTTTTCACAAGGCGAGGAACTCAGGACTAAAGCATGCAATGCGAGTGTGCACACTGTTGAGCTAGCAACTCCTTTACAAGAATTCGTTTTCAGAAATCCAGGTACGTTATTTTCAGTAAATAAGCATGCAAATATTGAATAATACAGTTTATAATGTTATTATAATTGTCACTTGCTACCCAAGTTTACGTTCTGAGAATTTGTCAGACGACAAATGAATGTTAATTTCCTCGCTCACTCTAACTACCGTTCTCTGGCGCATCAGATGGCAACAGGGCAGCCGCTGTGTGCACGCATTGGCCCAGCTCATATGCCTTCTAAAACCGTACGCCGTATAACTGCTACTGCATCTCGTCTACTGAAGCTTTTACAAAAGATTTAGTGCATACACAGGAGAATTCAAAAGTTACGAGTAAGTAAATGTAAAATTAGATGTATCTGTAATAAGTAGAAATCTTTGAGAATTCCTGGAAGTTTACAGTGTGGAAGCCTTATTTTAAATTCCCAAAATATCCAGGAAATGCCTACATAGGCGCTTAAACAACACAGTTAGGAACAAAAGTTAGATGATAATATTACCGTCACCATTTATCAGAGAAAAACCTCCTTGCTTTTTCTAAAAAAAATGTTAGTGGTTTTGTTACCTTAGTGTACTTGTGATATAAGCGCCCCATATTTTTCTTGAATCCTATGTAAGTAAGAAACTAAAAGTATAGAAAAACTATGATACAAGAAATAAGCAGAAATTGCTAAAATTTATTGATTATGAAAAGAATCTTAGATTTAACTAACGATTTCCAAATATTCGTTATTTTCAATTCTACTGGTAAAATGTAAGGGCCCTACTCTCTGCACTCTACTGGTCCCTTTGAACGACCGCCCTCTGTCTCCTCTAGTCTCATACTTCCACCCGGGGTCGCCCCAATTAGACGTATAGGTACGAGGCGTGTCCTTAAAATAAGGTCTCCAAGGCGCTGGGGTCGTGAGGAACGCTATTACTCGGGATCCGGCAACACTGGCGTGTAGCTTGGTTTCATCCCTTCAAACAACTACCATAACGAACCCGTTGCAACCACTAGTCTTGGCTGGACAGCCCTTTGCGATGGAGCTTCTTGTCACTTCCGCCGCCAAGTGCGAGTTGTGTGCAGTGATTCGTTGTTGTTTGTTGTTTTTTTTTGAGTGCCAAGGGCACTACGCCCACTGAAATTCATCGTCAGTTATGCGAAGTCTATGGGCCACAGTTTATGGACGTCAAAAATGTGCGAAAGTGGGTCAGAGAGTTCAAATACGGACGCACAGACGTCCATGACAAACAGCGGTCTGATAGGCCTTCGGTTTCAGCCGAAACAATTGAAAAAGTGGAGCCAGAAATGCTTAAAGATTGGCGTGTGACAGTTCGCGAGCTGTGCGAACTTATCCCTGCAGTCAGTAAGACTACGATTGACAAGATTTTGACCAAACATTTACATTATCGCAAGCTGTGTGCGAAGTGGGTCCCCAAAATGCTCTCCTGGCCCGTTCGGATGGTTCCTCACCCATCCCCCAGAATTAGCACCTAGTGATTATCATCTGTTTCCTGAGTTGAAGTCACACATGGATGGAACATGTTTCAAGACCGACGATGATTTGAAAAACGAGGTTGAGTGCTACCTGGGCAAATTGGCGGGAGAGTGTTAATACAAGGGTATAAAAAACTGCCACAGCGCATGCAAAAGTGCATGGTGGTTACGTTGCAAAATAGCTGTAAGTTTCGCCTTTCCATCATTGTAACATTCATTGACAATAAAGATGTTTTCCATATTAAATAAAATTGGACCCCTTATATTAAGGACACGCCTCGTATAATAGACCATTTTTACCTACGTGTCGAATTCCCTCCAAGAAGTAGACCAGACCAGTATATTATCACTGTTAAAGTACTGTGATAATACAAGGAGGGTGGTAATAGTATAAATAGTGTACAGTTTGTAGGGTGAAAAAGGAAATACATTGTAGTTGGAGGAGAAAGTCAAGTGACAATAACACATTTTAAATGCTATTTGTTCAAATTTTAACAATTATGGAATCGCTTAAGGTTTCATTATAACGAACCCGAAACTCATATGACAGTCTTGTAAGATAAAAGCAGAGCGTTAATCTAAAGGAACGGTGAAAATACATGCCAATTATTATGTAAAGAATTGCTTAAATAATGTGGGAATGTTTTACATTATATAAATGTAGGAAGTGGTAAAATATCCAAAGGCACAAATCTACAATTGGCACACAACGAACCTGTTCAGCACTTCAGTGGCGACCTTCATTACATTCCTGTGCGGTAGACTATTAAAAATATGCATTTTCAGTTTCTGTACCTAACCCAAGGAGAACTTTGCATGCTACCCAAAAATTACATAAAATTTCGTAACTCATGCACAACTCTTCCAAAACTGAGGCACGATTCAAGAAATCTCACCAGCTCACACTATCTTCTCAATAGAAACTGGCTCTAATGTTTTCTTTTCTCTAGAATGGCTGTAACAAATTGTAATGAAAATACCACATGATCAAGCTATTTTCAGGACTTACAAAAATGTACATCTTGAATTTTTAAGCAATTGCACACCAAGTCTTCTCCATCCTCATTAACGTTTGTAAACGAAGAGATTGAAATTTTATTTCAGATATAGATGATGGTGCCACTGAAGCAAACGTGACAAACAACTTATGAAATACTCATTTCCGATATATTATTTGTTTTATTGGTAGAGTGGTTACAAACCTATGCTTTTGCTCAACTGGAAAGTCGATTTTCGTTTTGTTTTCATCTCTGTCACAGCTGTGGAAAATGGCGGAGATTTAAAGCAATCACACAGAATAACTCCCTAGATATATTTACTATTTATTTTAAATTTTCTATACCCCAGCCTTCCTGTAACTGAAATAAAATGTATAATAATTCAATTTTTTTTTTTGTAAACGTTAATCCTGGTTGAAATGAAATATTTGGTTATGTTAGAATCTTTTATTTAAAAGGAACAGAATAGGTGATTTGAAGGCACCACAGAAGCATTCTAAGCTTATTCGGAGTTTAGTAATAATTGCATGTTATAAATTATAGCCACGTAATTGGAAATTGACATTAAGTTGAATGTTCTGGAATTTTGAAATGGGAATTTAACCCTGGACTCCAGTAATTCGGGTTCTAACATTCAACTGCGTTACTGAGAATGCCATATAGCTTAAGAGATTCATGTGTTGCGTAAACGATTAGGATAATCTCAAGATCTTATAATACCCAGTTTCTTTTTTAAGAATATTTGGCAAAACGGTTTAAATAACAGATCTGTAACTTCAAATGCATATGCCGGGTAAACAATCTTCGGTCTGTTATGCGGTGAGTGGCCTCCCGGCTAGCCTGGCCGTTTACATGTGGGGTGCTTTAAGTATAATACTGTGACTTTGTGGGTTCGTGAAATGAAAAGTCCAATTTCACCACTCAAAAATGTTCTTTATTTCCACCGACTTACAGTTTAACACTTGCCAATTACACAGAATTTCGTGCTGCACACAGTTACAATTCACCAGTTCGTCCGTTACAATTTCCTTGTACTCGCGGTTACGTAAGCTCCAGTACACCTTCACAGTTACGTACAGTCTTCCGTTGCACAATCTTCTCGTACATTAACACGTCACTGACTAACTCTTACACCAAGAACTGACTGTCTCCTCACTCACTAACTGACAGAACCAACTCAACTGACTCATTGACTAGCTGCAGCCCTTTTTATAGGCATCTCGCCGTTTTCTCGACGTTTCCAGATGATGAACGATCCCGTAATTTCTGGAACACAGGTGAAGGAGAAACAGACCGCACAATTATGCTTCTTTCCCCAGTCGTCCCTGTCACCACTATAAGACAAACGAGGCGAGGGCGTGGCTAACCGAACCTTCCCTGTCTCCCGCTGCCAGCTGCTTTCACAGGGTGTTCCAGCGCTCCCGTTACAATACGTTTGTTATGAAAATTACCTACATCTAAATAAGTAAACACCTTTAAATGAAGGTACATTCAGACGTATATCGAACAAAGAGATTTTTCAACCGCGGTCATTTTTGTTCCTGCTGATTTCTGGGAATCTGTCCGTTACACTCTGCTGTTTCCTTTCCAAAATAACAGTAATTTCTTGGAAATGTTGTTTTGATTTAATATGAGGAGTATAAATTTGTTTTCAAAACTTTCTTTTAATGTCCTCTGCAGATAAATGTTTCAGATGTTGAATCTGGAGAACAAGTGAGCATTACAAATAAAAAAAATCTACATATATTAAACTACCATAAAAATAAAGTCATTTATGAAGTACTATAGTTTATTTACATCCGCTCAGTTCATCTAAAGTGCTCGAATTTGTTTTCTAAATTTTCTGCCTTAATGCTCCCTTAGAGATAAACATTGCGGGTAGTTAGATCACTGCAACAATTGAGCACTGAATGATAAACCATTTAACAATAAAGCAAAATTTAGACTAACATAAAGGTAATAGTGAAAACGTTTCCACTTATACTTTTAGTTTATCTAAAGCGTTGATTCTATATAGCAAGCATCTTCGTTTTACGCCCCAAAAATAAAAGTTGAAAGGGTTTATATTAAGAAGAGAGGAAAAGCTAACAAAGAAATCCACACACTTCAAATAAACTTACGGATTACATACGTGACAAATTTCTATGTATATTTCTTCTGCATTGGGAACTGCAGAGTGTATATAAATATAGTGACTTTGTGGGTTCGTAGAATTAAAAGTTAGAGTTGCAAGTATTCCAAATGTTCTTTATTTCCGCAGAAATACACTATTCAATTCTCACGTAACAACATTACGTCACATACACACCACAATCTACCAAGGTCGATGACAATAACAAACAGCGCTCTGATTACATCTGTGTACAGCATCAGCTCAGGCTGTTTACTGCTTACGACTCCCGCGACTGACTCTTGGTGAATCGTCGCCTTCTTAAATACCTCATTGATAAATTCTAAATATTTCCATAACAATAAAGAAGCCTAATATTATATCACCTTCCAGAAGCGTAATTTAATCTATGCCGGCAAGTCCTTTATCTCAACTATCTTCATTTACTCGCTCTTTTTGTACACTAGCCGCGCAGTCGTAGATAGCGGATTCGTGACAATATCCAAAGTAGACGAAGAAACGAAGAAGTTACAGCGAAGACTAAGCTTTGTCTTTAACTGGCGAGGTGATATTTTGTAACGCAACTGGTGAGGTTGGGTTTTAGATACCCAATAATTTCCATGACACTTGCACTTCACTGGTGAAGAGGAATTGGAAAATATCAGCTGACTTTTCAATATTAACCTTTATTGATGCCACTGAACAACTTCTGATACAGAAAATATACTACAGTTAACAGAACTTGCAAATTTGGGAACATATGCAAACCAATTAAAAACTTGCTACATGTTACATAATACATATGTTAGCTAATTTTGTGTAAACAAGTAAACTAAATTATAATATCACATTATAGAGGAACAGTGAAAGTTTGATTTTACTAAATATTGCACACATACAAATTCACAAGCCACTACTCTACACAATCACGGCATACAGGAATTGTGCAGGCTCCACAAATTGGTATCTTGCAGCTGTTGCACATCATTTTAGTTTTTATGCCAGAGTCTGGTGGATACGTCTTGCACCTTACTTGCTTGCCTAAGTTTTCTCTGACTTCATATGGAACTGGCATCTGGAGTATTCTACTGATGTTTAGCCGCAACTGACGCGGCAACCGGGTGTTCAGAAGTCCCCTGTTGAGATGAAGATCTAGACGTTCTATGGCAAGCCGTCTGATGTGTTCGAACCTGGATAGCTGAGGATTCCCAGGGAATCCACAGTAGACAATATAAGCATTCACCAGGCTAATATTCATGAGAGTGAAAAATATGGTTAATGGCCTTCAACTTGTTTGTCGATTTGTTGATTACACTGTCCACTTCTCATCTAATGTGTCGACCCCAGCTTTTGTACTGTTATAAAGAGCAATTATTTCTGATTTGTGGGTTTTTGGATCGGTTGACTGGGTGTGGTACATTGAGGAACAAGTAGAACAGCTTTGCCTTTCTTTAGTACGTAGGAGAGTAGCGTTTTCTGCTTTGTGAAGCCATAAATGGCTTCCCCTACTTCTCTTTTCTAGGCAGGTTAATACCAAAATTAAGGAATGCAATATATAAAGAATTGTAATGGATTTCAAAGGAACATTTTGTATTTGTTAACGCACGTGCAGTTGTAGTCGTTTAACAAAAGGAAAGGGGAGAAAGCGGGTTCCTAGCAGGGAATAACATTTCACTTCGTTGGAAAAGACATTGTTCGGACCCTTAATAATAGCATGACCGAGACTAACAATCGAGAGGTGAAAGACACACAGCTGAAGTGCCCTAGTGAGGACACCCACAACTGGTTGGGTTTTTGGTGAACGCAGACCTGATATCTGGTTCTGTCTTGGGTGAAGACAGACTAGAAGCAATGAGAAAAGATATCTGTTGGTTCCTACGTAAATAAGGAAAAAAGTGATATCGAGTAATAAGAATTCTACATACGCTAACTCCAAACAGTGATATATTGGCAACCTTTGTTTGGCAACTTCGAGTTTGATGTGATGATAAAAAGAATCAGTCATTAAACCAGTCTGAAACTTGCATTCCAGTGTCATTAGAACCATCCTTACTGCCATACATATCCACGCATACCCCGAGAGTACTTTTTGCTCTACCCACCAAGCTGCTTAAAGGTAAAACTACATATGGAATTTCTTTTTTATTTTTTCTCAACGTTCTTACCTATGCTAAGCACCTAACACTTATTTCCTGTATGAGGGCCATGGATGGAAACCAGTTATCAGCTGTGATATTGCGGTTACTTCCGAAAATGGGCTTGGCCAATTGCAGCAATGCCTGGGCTGAGTTTCCAATGATCATCAGTGAGTCGTCTGCCATTACTATCCTTCCCGGCATAAATGTAGGTATTTAACCAGAAGTGGCTTTTTGTATCCGCCAAAGTCATTATTTTCAGCAAATATTTTCGTGGCTTGCTGGGGATATCCATTTTAAAGTAGCATCGACCACGAAAACCCACCAGTAGTTCGTCAATGCAAGGGTCCATTCCTAAAAAACTCACCGCTTTGATGACAATTGCATCCGGGGTTACTAGATTAGACAGATAACCGACTAGATGCCATACTACCTATAAAACGGAAAATGAGAATATCTCAAATTAGTTACGCAACTGGTGAGGTTGGATTAGTAATACCCTGAATTTATAACGACCACGAATAAGATCAAACAACTCACCGCTCTGTTGACCACTACACTTCCAGCCAGCTCGGAACGAACGGACTTGAAGCTACAGAAACGGACAAAGACCTAATCACAACCCTCTGGTAGCAGTGGCGTATCGAAGTTTTAGCTAGGTATCTGACGCACAACCTGATGTGTGTTTGAAACAACTCACGCCGGCCACAGACCTAGATATCGGGAATGGATTATTCACCCGATAGGGAATGTAGCTGGAGACTGTTGGTAACACGATAATTAATATTAATTTTAATTATAATTCACGAAAGTCTTAATGATCAAATGGACAATGTATGAAGAATGAGAAAAATAAATCGGTTTGTTCCCTTATTTACAATTTTTACGAGAAAAAACAGCAGAATAATGAATTAACAGTTCATTTAGCTAGGAAAACACTCGACGCAGTGTTGCGCAGAACTAATCACACGCGGAATTAATTTCAAAAATCAAACAGCGTGATTTTTATGGATTCATCACATGCATTTTACACGGTCATCTGTATTGGGGCATAAATTACAGCCATCGGACTTAATGAGCTATATTCATAACTACATATCGCGGAAATGTCCCTGAAGCAACAGCAATGATGTTTGTTTAAATGCAGCAAAAGTGCGGCTTGTAAGGTTCATAATAACTGTAATGTTTATATTTGTCAAGAAAAATACGGATTTTCGCATTCACTGTGCTCAAGTGTTTGGACAGCTGCCATATGGAAGGTAAATTTATAGGAACATATTTTTTAATTAAAAACCAAAATTTTAGACCTTGAGACTGATTCTTGGGCCGCGCCTATGGCTAAGTGGTTAGACCGCTTGGGGGCCCGGGGTTCGATCTCAGGCGCCCGTAAAATGGGGTTTGTGGTGGACAACTTAGCACTGAGACGGGTTTTCTTTGGGGCCCCGGTTTGCCCCGTCAAAATTCCACAAACTGCTGCATCATGTTTCCTATAATTCATATCGCTCTATTATGCTGATCACCTATCCCAGTTCTCTATCGAATCCATAGCTTCGGTTTCTCAGGTCCGAACTTAAAAGGGATAAAGGCACAAGAATCCAATTTCGTGCTACAAAATATTCTCTTCAACCTAAATCAATAAATTTAATGGATCTTAAACTAATTATTTATATCTATGACACTACAAATCATAATTTAATTTAAACTACTAAAGTTAACTAAAATAAAAGAAAACATTCTCTTTTTAAAATTAAGTCTAACACCACGATAGTGGTACAATTAGGGACGAAGAAGTGATTGATATCCTGCATGATAACGCAAGCGTTCTTACCACATTCATGCAAATTAGTGTCATCAAAATATTAGCCGAATATTCACTGAAAGTTTAAGGCTTGTAAAAATAGCTTCAGCAGGCTCCGAAATAAACATAGCATATGTTTGTAATAAGGATTATGTGGACTGGGGTATGCTACGCAAGGGACTCCACACGGAGGTCTAAACTTGGTCTATGGTACCGTTTGCCCAGGGCAAGAAGGCAAGCTACAGGAACGTGTAACGTAATCACTTTAGCTGTCACATCGGTGTTGATGCTTGCCTACGGAGTATGACAAGGAAGGAAAGCTGGTTTAAAATACACAAGTGTTGTCACATAACTCTCCCATACACAATACCTATCGCTACATTGACTAAATATACATTCATATAAACTCGAGAGCAGGTCCTCACAGAGTGCAGACTGCCCCCCCCCCTCTGACAAGCAGGGAGTTACCGAGCTGTCCCAAAAGGGCGCCCGGCGCCTCCGTGGGGCTTTCCATAGGGCAAGACCTAGAGACTAACAAGCTCCCCCATCTGGTCCTGTGGACTCAAGACGGGATGGAAGTGGATACGCCACTTACGCGCGCCAACTCCAAAATGGGAAGGCTACCGATATAACCTCGGTGGGGCTGCCTGGAGATCTAGCATACCTTCTACTAGATATGCTGGCTAGTACGCGGGAATATTATGACTTCCCTCAACCCCATCCGGAGACATACCCGATCTCCCACGGGTATCGGGAACCACTGCCCCCTCGAGTCCAACCCAATCCGAACAACTACCAATCAGGGAGGGCCTCGAATGTTCGGCCCGAGGTTCCTCTAGTAACGTCAGAGGCACCACAAGTGCTAGGGGTCCGCAGCGCCGTACCAGGGCAGCTGAAGGGGACGGATCCCTTCCCCTACGGGGTCGCTGCATTGAGTGCAACAAACGTTGGATCTGGCAGCATTGCTACCTCACACGCACTGTCATAAACTCATTTCCTAGTAAACAGATCCCCTACCGGAGCAGATAAACAGTGTAACCTCCTCTACCCTTATTACCCCTCTAGCCTTCTTGTCGTGGTCATACAGTGGCTATACCTCTAAGTGGTGCACCACAGAGAGGAAGGATGAGGCGAGATGAGACAGGGCGGTCGTCCCAAAAACCGCGACAGTGCAGAGGGCAGGGTCCCTACATAGTACCATTTGGAAACTCCCCGGCAGTTCAGAACAACTAGATCGACTCTACTGCGCTTCTGAAACGGCCTCACCAGACCGGATTTGGAGACAACGGACCGTCCCATCGGAGGAAGGTTTGCTAAGAGCATATCATCGTGCGTTGCAGCGCCGAGAAAAATTGCTTAAATAGCAAAGATAGTACTTAAGTTCAGCAGCTTCCAGTAATGGACCAGGAAGCTTGGAAAACATAAAATTATAATACCTCATCATAAATTATACTTATATGGAATATTATTCCACATTTTTATTTGAATAAAACTGTTCTAACGATTTTAAAATCATATGTTTCAGATATGTTCTTGATAAATGAAATACACATCCGAAAATTGTCTAAGGAAGCATTCTAAATGACCTTTGCATATATGGTAATCCATATGTTAGACAACTCTTGCTACATAAAAATATAGAGGTCCATAAAGCACGTGTTATATATGTTAAAGACCTTTTTATGGTGGAAACATTTCGAAAATATTCCTTATTATTTGTTGTAATTTCCCAATGTTTAATTTTTGCAAATGGGAATTCTGCACTTTCATCTCCTAGGAGACAAGTTCCTTAGCAACAAGTTCTTAAAGGACTACCGCATTCCAACATTCCTTCTGCACCTCCAAATACCAAGAGTAAGATAACGTATAGTTTTATTAACTGGAAATATATGAGTACAAATAGAGAAGGTGGAGGAAGTCATGTGAGTGGAACACATCAAATATTTGGTTGACACTAGGGGGTGAATCTTTAGACATATTAAAAAGGGGCAAAAAGTAATGTATACAACACTATAGTGAGGGGTATTACCAGTTGATTCTAAACCAGGATGGCTTTAAGCTTTGTGCCCCAGATCACAGGCACTCAAAATATCCCTCACTATGGTTCTAGCACTAAACATCCTTAGCTGACATGTTGGGCACAGTTGAAAGGTAGCAGTTATCCGTCGCAGGTCTTTGTGTGTACGCATCATTAACTTGACGTAAAGCCACATAGAAAACGAAGACGTCACTTCGGTCTATTAGCAGACCAAGGGTTAGATCCACCACAGCTGCACATTGTTGGATACCTTGTTCAATTGATCTACACTATGGTTACTACACTGTGAGATAGGTCCTGCTGAAATATCACGGTCCGATACACCAACTGCCTGTAATGGACAGCATGAATGTTCTTCACCGAAAATAGAACTATTCGTAGTATGGCCTTTCCGCAACACAAATTCACTTTAGAGATGGCTCGTTGGAGTTCGTGTACGACATTGTGGTTCTCACTTCTGGGTTCCTCACATAATACTGTTATATTTGTTGATTCAAGCACTCAACGAAATGTGGCTTCATGCATCAATATTCATCACTTTAATCACTAATCATCCACTTCCTATCTCTTACACATAACAGAAACATTGAGACCGGCTTTGTAGTTTCTCTGTTTTGAAAATTACAATCATTGGAGTACGGAATGCCGAATGTTTTCCTCGCTGCTTGTAACACTCGATCCCTCGACTGTACGAGGCAGCTTGGAGGAACCATTCGACAAAAAGATATAGAGTTTTATAAATATGCTCATATGTTGGATTATACCAACATAACAGAAGTGGCACTTGTATTCAGAAAGCTTATGTGAAACTTGAAAATTTTGCATACCATGCTTTAGTCAAACATCGCTGCCATGCAATGTGCTTGAGTTCGGAAAAATCACATATTGTTAACTCCCTTTGAGCTTACACAAGATCATTCATACGTCGTTTACTCCCGCATTGGTAGCGTAGATGGTGGTATGTCTGCCTCACGTTCAAGAGGTCCCGAGTTCCAATCTTGGTCAGGGTAAGTTAACTGAATAACATTTTTCCGGGGTTTTCCCTTATCCTTCAAGATGAATGTCGGGTAACTCTAAGCTCCACGGACTCTGAACTCATATGAGCATCGTTTTATCCAATTCATTCACCGTGCGATATGACGTAACGTTGTAGGACGTAAATTACAAAAAAAATGATAAAAATAAATAAAAAAATACGTCGTTTACTGAAGAAGAGTATCAACATGAACAGCATTTCTGCAATGGTAGAGAAGTACTTTTCTTCGACTCCTAGTTTACTTATTGAAAGCCTTACAGTGCATTTTGCATTAATAGCCAACCTAAGCAGCATGTGAGAGGAGAGAAATAGTAAATAGTATGGCTAAACATTCCATTGCATATTTAGTGTTTACATACACGGTGTTCACTTTCAACTGTGATTAAACACGCAAAATTTGACGTCATCAATAGAATCACTAATTCAGGGAGTTTATATACGATTCCCCTAGTGGCATGAGATCATATTTGATGTGTTGACAGAACACAACATGGAGGCAGGTAATAAATAGACAATTTATATTATATATTTTAATGTTTATTTCTGGTATTTATGACTTCTAAATTGGGACCAGTCCCTTTATAGGGTCCAGTGTCTCATTTTGCAAGCAACTGATGCTGTACCTCGGAAATGTTTGATGCGCCTAATGGTTTTTAAAAACATAAGGACACCAACATTAATAAAGACATTTTAATTAAGCGTGAGAATAACAAAAAATTGACATCATATGCTGATAAAACATATGCGAGTTTATGTTGCAAACAAACGTGTATAAATTTGACGGTACCTGGACACTTGACAACATTCGCTCCGAGGTAGTTGTCTGAATGCTGGATAGCGTTGCATAAACTCCTCTATGTAGCGGTTTAAATTGTACTTATATTTTCCACCAATTTTAATGCCGGTACGAGGGTAGCTATAAACTATAAAGACGCGGTCCTCTTGTGTTTATATCCAGGGGAAGCTGGCTGTATTAGTTACCACCACCACCACAATCAGAGCGCTGCAATTTGCTTATTGTTCAGCAAATTCTAATCTATTCTTCGTAGAGGGCACTATGACTTCAAGATAGACTCACCAGTCAACTATAATGCAATTCCTGCTCAATCGGAAGACGGGAGTATAGTGGTGCAAAAGCTTAAACCGTGTGATCCTGCCCGTAGGATTGGGTTTCGGATATTGATGTTTTATAGAATTAACAATGTTGAAATTAGTACTAATTTCTTTTCACAGGAAATCTGTTCACATAAGTCCAAAACCTAATGATTCTGAAGTACTGAAGCATCTAATCCGCTAACGAGGAACCTCTTCATAATGCTAAAGCTGTGGTAAAGCATGTGCAGTAAAATATTATATAACAGTGAATAACAGTTTATAAAGCTTTTAACTGAAATAAGGAGAGAACGTAGTTCTCCTGTTGCTATTCCTCCGCACTCCATGGCAACTCATAAGCCAAAGTTTTATTTCAGCAAATTTGCCAACTGTTTGAATATAGGGTTATAAGCTGTAGATAAGTACATCAGTATGGTCTGTTACCTTCCTGAGCACCTGTGCAAAATTTTTTGTTTATATGTTTCATTTACATTTGAACTACAACTTGCATAATTTGTTAATTATGAAATAAGACAATTTAAAAATCAATCTTTAAAAGGTACAATCATGATATAAAGTAGATTGAATCCTCCTTAAAAACCTTTTTTCAATGAGCTTTAGCTGGTTTCACTAGTATGTTTCACAGTATTATTTCGCAGAACTCCTTTAATATATGCAATTAAGCAATCAATTTTGAGCATCACGGGATGAGTTTTTACTCTCACTACTATTTACCGACTTACGTGAATTTTCTACGAGTAAATTTTAGAATCTGAATTTATTTACAGGATAGAAATGTTGTGTTATAATTTAGAAAATGTCAAAAGGCATGGACAAAGCTTTCACCTTTTCCGGAATACCGCTATAATGCGATACGTCGGCTTTCTTGGCTGTTCGGAAACTCACTTCACCTCTCTTTGCTTCACTCTACTGCCACTCCACTCAGAGGTCCTTAGAGAAGAAAACACGTGACTAAAAACGTTACGAGCTGACACTAGCGTCACCTCGGATTACATATGTTTCCATGCCTTCTTGTGGTATCTTTGCTTCCACACCAGGCAATCATACTAAAATGTCATGCTGGTCCTCTAACCAGAATTCTGCAGGCGAATCTCTCGGAGCGGAGCTAAACAGTAACTTAGCCGTCAAGATCTTCGCATATAGCATCAAGTGATTATATAAAGAGTATAAAATGAATACACTCACTTGTGTCGAAGTTGACTAATATTCGCAAAGAGATTTTTCACAAAGGGAAGAAAGGACACCAGTGGGACATTTCGTAATACGATATTAGAAGTGTGTTGAAAACGAAGTCCAACACCATACAAGAATGTGACACAGATTTTCAGAATAACCTTCAAAACAAATTACCTTTACATGGGAAGTGTTAAGGATACTTGGTAGTGTCAGCGTAGCAATTCCCCTGCAGAATTTCAATGCAATATATGCTAGTGTTTCTTGAAAGCTATCACTATCATAGTGAAACTTTCACCACTTATATAACAGTCCCTTGTAATTCAGAAACCATAATCAAATCAATAAAGACAACATTTTCCAAAATTCTCTTAAACAGTTAAGTTAACACATTTCCAAATTTTAATAGCTTTACAAACATGCTATTAGACATACTGGGTGACACATTAACACATTTTAATCAATAATAGCTATTTGAAAAATAAATAAAATCAATAATAATGTTTATATAATAACAGTAATAACAATAATAATGACAATAACAAGAATAACAATAATAATAACAATAATAACAATAATAATGTACTGTTGAATTTTTAACTGTCTATATAGGAAAATATATATATTTTTTTTTAGATATTTCAGGAAGGTGCAACATATGAAGCTTCCACCAGCTGGTTAGAGCAGTATATTCTGTATATGCACCAAAAATTCAAAGATCTATCTATTATAGTTTTTAGAAAAGTGTACGGAAATTTGAAAGAAACAAAGTTACTGTAAATGGTAAAACAAGATAATGTTGTTTTTATGGTTCGTACCCAACATTTCTGGTACATATTCCTCAACCCAGTTGTCCCAGCATCCTCCCTCCTCCTCCTTTCACCTCCATCCTAATTCTTGCGTCCTTAGGTACTTCCTGCACTCGTTTTTCTGCTGCCTTTGCTCTTAATGCATCAATGTTTTCAAGGCAGAGTCAAAATTAAAACCTGATTCCAGACTAATTTTCCTAAATACAGCTCCCCTTTTAGTAGCACCATCATTAAAACATATCACAGAACACATGATACCAAATTTAATAGTGTTACTGCCAAAATGCGCAGATTTTGGTACTGTTACCCAGATTAGGTGATTGAAGCTCTCTTTGGGTTTTTGCGTATGAACAAGGACCCTTTCATATTATACCTCTTTTCTCTAAGACTTCTGCCCATTCTCCTTTGTACGTGTCCAACACGCTCTAGCTTTCTCACTTGCACCCCTTGTCCATATGCATTGGCTCCTTGCACCTTTAGAAACCCTTGGAATCCCCATCTCCTAAATAATTCTGCTTGTTATAAGCAAAAGACGAAACGCAGAGGGGGGCGTGATAGCCTGGCTGCGATATTTAAACCCAATTATATACAATTAATTGCCACAAACACACAAAACCTTATAATGGGCGTGTTCTCCAAACTACGAGGGCTGCTTAGTAAATAATGATCATAATTTTTTACGGTCATAATTTTTCGCACTAAAATTCACTAAAATTCAGTCTCATTATATTCTGTTAGCTTAATGGGAAACAAACACGCAGTGGTAGTTTCATTGTTGGTAATCCTGGTTGCCGCCTGTGAGAACCAAGCAAATTCAGACCTGTTCAGTAACGCCTACCGCAGCAATGGAGGTAACATGCAGTTAAAGCTGATGTTAGTAGAAGATCTGGAGTTACTTACAAACGTAATCACTGCTGATGAAACTTGGCTACATCATTTTGATCGTGAGAGCAAACATCAAAGCTCAGTATGGAAATCTCCTTCATCACCAACCCCCAAAAATACAAAAGTGATTGCTTCTGTAAGGAAAGTTCTGGCCATCTCATTCTTTGATATTCATGGAATGGTTTATCAGCGTGTTGTACCTGCACACATATCGGTAACTGTAAATATGTAAATACAGAGTCTCTACTCCCATTAGTCCTGGACCCGTAGGACCAAGGACCCGGGACTCCTTCTACCCGGGACTCCTTCTACCCGGGAGCGATGGAAAACTCCGGGGTTCTTTCCATAGGGCAATACCTTGAGTCTAAAAAGCCCTCCCCCCGCTGAGCACAACATCAAGACGGGATGGAAGTGGATACGCCACTTACGCGCGTCAACCCCGCAGGGAAGACTACCGATAACCTCGGTGGGGCCGAATGTTGATCTAGCACACCTTCTACTAGCTCTGCAGGCTAGTACCCGGGACTATTCAAGCAACCCTCTACGCCCTCCGGGCGGCCGTAACCTGGCCGGAAGTACCCATTTATCCGTGGGACAAGTCAGTAACTGAACAACATTACAGGAATGTCCTGAAAAAATTGCACGTCCATATTAGGCGCAAAAGATCTCATTTTCGTGAAGGATAATGCGTGGCCGAATATTGCCAAAGTTCTTGCTGACTATTTTGCAATAGTCAACGTGAAGTGCATCCCTTACCCACCCTATAATCCGGATTTAGGCTCATATGACTCTTTTCTATTCCCTTACTTGAAGAAACGCCTCCACGGGAGCATTATCCATCATCAGAAGGAATGTTGAGGCCTGCGGAGGCGATTTTGAAGGATCTCTCAAAAAATAGATTCCACCATGTCTTTGAACACTGGCAGAAACGCTGGGATAAGTGCATCGCATTCAGGGGAGACTATTTTGAGAAGGACCATCAAAATAATGAGGATGTGTAAAGATACGTTGTAAAAAAATTGTAATCATTCTTTATTGAACAGTCCTTATATGTAAATTCATATTAAGGAAACAGCCAAAAATACGTATTTTCATTCAAAATCACTACCAAGTGTCCTTAAGAAACTACTTTTTTTCCTTCAAAAAACACGGAACGTTTGTTTAAAGTTTCGTAAAACATTTAATGCATACCTTATATTTCTTTGAAAATAACCTCTGAATTCCTATTCATTTTGAATCAATTTTGTCCAACTGGTAAACCATAAGTATTCTTACGAAAGAAAATGTCGCTAAAGCACACAACTTGTATCACGTACTTTCTGTGAAGCTGATCGTTTCCTTATGTATTCTTTGTTACTAGAATTGCTTTGAGATTTCCATATATTTTCAATGAGAAATTATTGTTCTTTTTTTACCTCCACGTCAAACATATATAAAGGGATTTCCAAACCATTACAGTGTCCAGCTAGGGGGAACCTCTGAGCCAGATTCATCAGGTTGGGGATGTTGTCTCAAGAGCCTCCCATGCGTCAAGACAGTGCTAGGTGACTCCACGTTTCTGCCGCTTAAGTCCAATGTATCTGCAGCCCATACTCTTTTACTCTTCTACGAATTTTTATCTCAGCTCTCGAAGGTGTAGGCGCAAAACAGTCTATTGATAGGAGTCTCTTCCATTACCTAATTTACCTTTAAATAATCTTGACTTGAAGAAACATAACTCGAGACAATAATAATAATAATAATACAGTGGACCAAGATTTCGTTTTTAACAGCTGCGTGTAAGTAATAAATGATGGGACATTTGCAACCTACTTAGTTATAAAACTGTACGGTCTGACATGTTTTCAAAAATAACAATGATTTCCCACCTACAGTATGAGATAACTTACTCAATTATACTTCATATACTTAAGCTGAATGGCTATTTCATATTAGATTCATTTCTTAGCATATTTAACTTCTTCCCATTGTCTTTCGGTTCAGCGTGTGTACGAGAGCTTGCTTTTTCTCCCTCCTTTTAACCCACATTTCCTCGCCCCAAGCAATTGTTAAACATATTATTTTTCCATTTGGCAAACTGTAATGTGGGCTTGCTCAGCATCTGTAGCCTCTTCCCACTCGAGTAAATACGTACATGAAAACAGAAAAAGGCATTTCTTTCTCTGCTTCTCCTTCTATTGCACCTTGACAAATTGAGTAAAAGTAGCGTTTAAGAACCCCAAGGACAGAAACATTCAATCTTCACTTACTCAACTTACTTTACCAATTGAAAGCTTATAAAGGTGTCAATAACTAAATATGCTTCCACACCTGTCCTATGTAGCTAAATTTGAGATAGATTTATGAACGGTATTCCAATGCCTCGTTTTCAACGATGGGTCCTCAGTTTTCAGTGATTTTACTATACCAAATAATCTAGACCTTGAAGATGAACTTGTTGGCACAATAAGTTCTGCATGGAAATTGCATTTTTTCGCAAACTACAAACCCTTCTCAAACTCCTTTTTAACTAGAATAACAAATAGCTTACCATCCAGGAAGTACTTTATGTTCTAGGCTTTACAGTCAATCGTCATTAGCAGCATCAACGAAAATGTGTGCAAAAGATTCTCCAAATGATTTCCTTACATATAGATAATGCATTGGGTTTTTAACTACAGCATGCACATATAACATCGCGTTAGTTTATAATGTTTTTAATTTGAATAGGCAAATATTTGTCCGTAAAACTAAATTATTGGTATGAAAATTCTATCACTGTGGAAGAAGCATATGCATGAATGATGTATTATTATTTTTTCAAAACTTAGTTAAACATGACACAATTTATTACTCCTTCTTGGAGTTCCTTATTTCTGTCTCCTCTCTGTATATGAGAATTTTATGACGTATGCAATGTAAAAGTCTTATTTCTTCTGTTTATTTATTTACACCTCCTTAATCATTTTCTGAATTTGCTACACTGTTGTTTACATTTCCTTTAAGAATTTTTTCTAAATATTGTCACCGAGGCATTGTTATGAGGCGGACCGCGGCCGGCGCGTGCTCAAGAGACAGCGAGTGGCGCGCGGACAGGAAAGAAAGAGACATATAGCGCGGCGCAAGGCTAGACGCTTGCCGAAAGAGAGAATGAAAGATACAGATAAATGTCTGTAAGTTTCATCTTTTATGATGCCATCTTGATTGTTATCGAGAAACCTCCCGTAGGGGAGCGGATCCGTCCCCTTCAGCTGCCGAGGTGCGGGCGCTGCGGACCCTTAGCACTCGTGGTACCTCTGACGTTACTAGAGGAACCTCGGGCCGAACTGCCGAGCCCCTCCCATCAGGGAGTTGTTCGGATTGGGTTGGAGTCGAGGGGGCAGTGTGTTCCCGACACCCACGGGGAATTGGGTACCTCCGACCAGGCTACGGCCGCCCCGAGGGGGTAGAGGGTTGCCTAATAAGTCCTGGGTACTAGCCTGCAGAGCTAGTAGGTGTGCTAGACCACCAGGCGGCCCCACTGAGTTTTTCGGTAGTCTTCCCTGTGGGCTTGACGCGCGTAAGTGGCGTATCCACTTCCATCCCGTCTTGACGTTGTGCTCAGCAGGGGGGGTACTTTTTATGCTCCAGGTATTGCCCTATGAATAGAGCCCCGGAGTATCCATCGCTCCCGGGTAGAAGGAGGCCCGGGTGCTTGATCCTACGTGTCCAGGACCAATAGGATTTGAACCTCTGCACTTAACTGTTATCGAGAAACCAACAGCACTCTAGAACAATGACTGGGAGGTATAAATAGCACCACGGACAGATGAGTGAGTCAGTTGTTAATGGCGTTGCAGCTGTACAGTGTGAGAGTGGTGGGAACTGTACCGTAATAATTTCTTTTGTTTACATGGGGTGAAGTAACGAGGGACTACATTTGTGTATGTTACGTCATCCTGCTGCCGTCAGGGATGTACAAAGCATGTTTTTACAATAAAGAGCATTTTAAATTTCTGCAAACAAGACTGACAATATTTTCCTGTTTTTGCAATATTCAGAGAAATATTTTTTTGAGAATAAAAATTTGTAGATTCATGTGTAAGTGAATAGTTATTTTTTGTTTTAATCTCGCAAAAATGAAACTATACATCGAAGAAATTACAAACAGTTACGATCAAGGTTTCAAATATCCATATTTAAACCTTATAAATGCCATTCTTACGGAACTTCCGTTTGAAGTGTACCAAATAAGCTATTAGAAAATACTGAAAGATCGATCCTTGAGGTTCAACATTTTCAGACGGTACTTTATTAACAATGAGCACCCTAACCTCTCCTTAGGAAGCATCTTTGTAACCTAAGCTAATGCTGCCATCCAGATGTGAATGTTGCCGACTCAAACAGTAGTTCTAGCTTTCTCGAAACCTAAAACATGCAAACTAAGTTGCGTTTGGCGGTGAAAGAGAAATGAGGAGAAGAGGAGGTAAGCGATAATAAAGTGAATGTCAGAGATTTAGTAGTAAGAGAGGGTAAAGGATTTGTGGTATGGCGGAAGGTTGGTTGAGGTAATAAAGTCAGGAGCGTTGTTAAGTGCTCTGCATGACGAGGATGTTACGACTTCCTCTCCAAAAACCAGCAACAAGACTTTAGCGGTGGAAGGCAAGAAAAGTCTCTTCTCTTGGAGACACTGTCTGTGCATTGTGGAGAAATAGTGGTTGTTAGTGTAGGTAGCCAAACTTACAAGAGAGAACGTTTTTGAAGCCTCATTTAGCACACTCAATAGAAATGACATGTGTTCGCTGCATTACGAGAAGGTCAAATCTGTCAAAAGCCCTCCTTTCATAAACCGAGAGACATTAGTAAAGAAAATTAACTATTTATTACAACTACTTTATAAGTTTAATTAATCCGCACAAAAGGTATTGGAGAGCTTGGGCAATCCGGCGCTTTCTAGTTGGATTAGCGAGGATCTTCAGATGCCAGAAGAAAGATGAAGGCTTTCATTAAAAGAAAAATAGTTATGGAGTCACATAAAACTGAACAATGCTTATTTAATCGTGCACTGTAACAATAAGAACAATTGACTAATAATAATTCAAAGCTCTAAATGAGCGCATTATTACTGAAGACGTTTCATGGGGTAAACTTCTTTGCTCATATATTTATGACAGTTCTAGTATTGATTGCATTAACACATTCACACTTATTTCAAACTCCTGATATCTTTAGAATTTACTGTTCATTTGCTTTAAAATATTAAGACTCATTAAGACTTAACACCCGGGAATAATTCTGGTTAAAGAAGAACTCCTATCTTCCAGCTCCTAAAACCTGATCCTTGGATTTGGGTTTTGGCACCTAAAATCTTATGACAGGCGAATAGAGTGTGATACTTCCGATTGCTGTGGCGACAGAAATTATTTCATTATGTTGGTTAATAATAACAGTAACAAGAGTGCTTTCCGCATTTCGTAGTTCAGAGAGGATATATAATTATTATGAACTACTCACCCGGCGAACCTGTATCACCAATAAAAGTTGTCTGAACCAGGCGCAGCTCTGGAAGAATTGATTAGGTGACTCGGAAAATTACCTAACGTTCGCAAAATCAGCATCGCAAAAACGGATTTTATACTTGAATAGTGCTTTTTAATTTCAGTTGGGCTTCCCTCTGTATATGAATCCAAAAGTTGCTTAAAATTACCTTTATTTAAAGAGTCCTCGATTTCATTACGTTCACGAAATGTCATTTCTTGTCTAATTCCCTATTGGGATATTGCATGAAACGTCTGCTAAGCTTAACGTTCTGATTGTGTTTTGCAATATGTAGACGTGAGCTTTCCTGAAGTGCGTCTGCAATTTTGTTAGTGCTTTTTTTCCTGCTCCTTCAGTCCGAGATAATTATGTTCCTCATACCAACGAGTCTTAAATTTCCTGGTGTATTTCGAAAATGCTCCACCGCAAAGTTTTTCTAAACATAGCACTGGTGTTTGCTTACCGACATTTACCACCTCACGTTTATCATATTTCCATAACGATAAGGGAGTGTTTGGAAAATGGAACAAAACAAGTCCTCTGTTGGATTCATCGTAAATTTCTTAAACATTAAAAATTAACATATCACACAGTATTCACTGATCGCATAAAAATTTGCTTTTACTCGAGATGCAAACTGATAATAAACAGAAGCACATGACACTCGGGGCTTCAAGCGGCTTACCACTTCTACCAGCCAATTTCTTTTCAAATAAACGAAAAGGTATGAAGAAGTTCTGTATTGTGTTGGAAACGCGAGTTGGTGCGGAATATATAGCTTCTATTAATCGAATCCGTAGCCATGGTAGCCAGCAAAGCATTCCGCCCCTCCAACCTAGCCCGCTGCATATATTACAGTCACCTCGGCCTTCAAATAAGGAGTCACTAGTCGGCAAGTAAGCTAGCTGCATTATCGTCGTCCGGGCGCCAACAGAGCAGCTCCATTACAAAATAAAATTTGGAGAACTTTCAAAAGTCAAAATTAAGTGCTAGAACATAAAACATAACCATGTAAGTTATTCATACACAATGGGTGACTCAGCGATTCAAACGCATCAGGGGAGAACCACCCGTGGTCTGAACATATCTCGTATATAAATACAAAAATTTCGGATTAATTGTTTATTTATTCTGCAAATGGATGTGGAGTTTAAATACAACACAGTTATAATTAAGTTATTAAACTTAAAGCTTTCTGATGAACAATATTTGGGTCTTATTTCTGGTGCGGAAATATATAAAGATGATTGTTTTCAGGCCCGGGAACATGCGAAGTATAATTAAGTAATTGTACATGAGAGAAACAGGGAAACTCCAAGTTGATTCCGCAAATTCCAACGACTGCCCATGCAATGTATTAATGGTCATCGCAAAGACAAAACGCACGAGTAATAATAGACGCTTAAACTTAAAAGGTAAACCCGTTGGACTCATCGGAATACGTGGGATCAAGATATCCTCTTCTTTGTACTTTCCCTTGAGAATTGATACGTTATTTATTAGATTTTCACAGTCCCGTTTCATTGCGCAGTTGTGGTGCAGTATGATCACAACTGATCCCACTTTTAATTTTAAATTATGAGGTGGGATTCCAGGCAATTCTGATTTAAGAACTCTGTGGGATAGTTGACTACGTCACCGTAGTTTATAACTGTGTCATCGGATTTGTACGAAAACAACCTCCCACCCCCCGGGAGAAACAGATATTCTAGAACGCAATTCTAATAGCATTAGCTGCGTCTCGCTGCTCATTAGAGCGGTCAGCACGTGACGTAGCTCGTCGCATATTTGACTGACTTCTACGACATAAAACAGTCGTCTTCTCCTTGGCATAGTAAAATAGTTACTGCGAACTTCACAAATTCACAAAGGAATTCAATTACATTTGTGTCAATTTGATTCACATTCACGAATTCATTAACACAAATTACAAAGATGATATCAAAGATTTACTAGTATATTGATAATTGTCTGTGGTCAAACACTTATTTTTATAGTGTTATAGTGCGTCCAGAAATTAATTTTGTGTCTAATTTTCAAAGGTATATGATGATAATGCTATATAAAATCTATTTTTAGTCTTAATAACAGACGATGAACTTTATTTAATAAAATGTAATAAGTGAAATATCTTTGAATGCTTTGGCAAGGAGTGGAATATCTTTCCACTTTCTAATGTTTTCGTTTGTCGAAAATAAAAGAAGGTGTATGTATTCCAGAACATTATTCATGTCTTCTTTTATAGTTAGTTAATATCCCGGTCCATTATAACTTCAGCTTTTTTGCTCACCTTTTACAGCTTTCATGGAATTATACAAATATTTCAAAAATAAAATTAGACAAATCGGTCAGCTGTTCTAGAGTTTTTATGAGAATAAGAAACGTCAATTCATTTATATATATGGATAACAGAAATTCCCACACTTAACTAGGAATTTAATCTGAGCCATTTGTACAATGAGAAGCACCACACTGAACACTTGCCTACAAAAATGTGCCTCTGAGCGCATAAAATCGTTTTGCGTAATATTTTACGTTGGCAAAGAAATACAGCCGCCTCTGCTGTCTTCAGTCTCGTTCTCTTTACCTGGCCACACTCTCCTCTTTTCCTTCGATTTCGACTTTAAATACACATTTATTCAGTGGTAGTAATTTGTGTGTCATACATTTGACCTCACTCCATCAATAAGACTCATCCAGTGGCTGACGTGTACAGCCATAATGAAGCTTGTTTTTCAGGCACTTATGTCAAATGTTTCTGTAATTCTTTCACTTTTGCCTCCTCCCAGGCCTGATCTTAGTTCATAGACTAATGCCGCTTGTGTTACACCTCAATTTAAATCGATATGAGATTGGTTTACCCAGGATTCGTGGGGAACACATTGAAAACCACAACCGAATCCATCAGGATCTTTCATTGTATTTGATTGTATAGATATACAAAGAAAAATGTTCTGGACTGCTTCAAAATAATCCAATATGTTCGTTAAAATCAATTCAGACAAGCATGTTGCAAGAATATAGTTCACTTTTCATCATTCTGTGATTAAATTTGTTGATTGTTTGCTAATAATACATATTCTAAGCTTTGCTGCTAACCTGAAGTGCTTGGGTCTAAACCGAATATTGTATTTCCTTACTTCCTTAGCTCTCCAGTTTATTTCAACCCCTTTTATTAACACCATTCTTTATTAATTGACTAACAAAAATTCCAAGAGGTCAATCTAACTGGATGAGCTGGTTATGTTCTTAGAAACGGTTCTGACAATCTATTTTAACCAATGCTGTCTTAACAGACTAACCAAGTGCGACATAGCTAGGGGGCTACCTGTAACTTCAAAATGAACAACAGGCAGAACTTTATCCCAAAATACAATTATTAAATTGAATTATAGTAACCACTGAATATGATTCGATATATCGCTGCGAAGATGATATACTACTTCCATATATCTAAAATAAGTGGAAACAGAAAATGTAATTGTTTTCTAATAATTATATTTTGGATAAACCTAATTATTTCACATAACTTCTAATTTTATAATTATTAGTGTTGTGAACCCTACTGTGATTGATTAAATACCAGATAAAGTAACAGGGATATGCATACAATTTACGATAGTGAAGTATAGGAGTTACTAAGTAATTACCTTAAAATTATTTCCATTCCCATATTTGCAGTGAAAGGAATGCACAACAATTGACACCAATAGAACCTGACAAGCTACTTAAAACTATTCCGAGTTCTGGATGCAAATTTCAAAATACTGTCCTGGATGCTATCTATGACTTTCTTTTTTTTTTCTGAAGTTTACGTCCTCCAACGTTAAGTCATATTGGACGGTAAATGAAACGGGTGAAATGATGTTCACATATGTCCAGGTTAGATGGAGCGTAGTGTTACCCAACATTTCTGTTTAAGGATAAGGGAAAACCCCGGAAAAACCTTATCCAGGTACCTCACTCTAACCGAGATTCGAAGTCGGGACCTCTTGAACGTGAGGCAGACACGCTACCATCTACGCTACCGAGGCGGGCATGATCATAGTAGTGAAAAGTATTCGTTTCATGAATGAAGAACACTAATAATGACAGCAATAACAATAATTCTACCATCATATTAAGTTAATATTATACTAGCAAGGACATAGATAGCTCTGTAAAAATGTGGGCTATTTCCAAACAATTTTAGTCATGACCTAAGCAAACATCTAAAGTAAATGTAGAGAGAACTTAGCTGATGTCTGGGCAATGCTTATCTTCGGGTTTCAGTGTCAACTGAAGGAGTACTGTTGCTGTATGAACCTAACTACCAGGGCTGTTCAATAAAGAATGATCACAATTTTTTTGACAACGTACCTTTACTCATCCTCACAATTTTGATGATCCTTCTCAAAATAGCCTCCTCTGAATGCGATGCACCTGTTCCAGCGTTTCTGCTAGTCTACAAAGACATGCTGGAAGCCATTTATGAGAGATCCTTCAAAATCGTCTCCGCAGCCTTCACCACTGCTTCTGATGATAGATAATGCCTCCCACGAAGGCGTTTCTTCAAGTTAGGGAATAGAAAAGAGTCACCTGGGGATAAATCTGGACTAATGGGAGGGTGAGTGCCGTTGATTTTTGCAAGATATTGAACAATAATATTGGCAATATGCAGCCGCACATCATCATAGTGCACCATTGGTGCACCATTTGGTGTTCAAATGTGCCCGGAGTCCATGGAGCTTAGAGTTACCCAACATTCGTCTTTCAGGATAAGGGAAACCCCCGGAAAAAAACCTTATCGACCTAAAATTCGAACCCTGACCGAGATTCGAACACGGGACCTCTTGAACGTGAGGCAGACATTCTAGCACCACGCTACCGAAGCGGGCGTACAACATGCTGATAAACCATTCCATGAATATCAAAGAATGAGATGACCATAACTCTCCCAGCAGAAGCAACTACTTTTGCTCTTTTGGGGGTTGGTGATGGATGAGATTTCCACACTGAGCATTTCTGTTTGCTCTCTGGATCAAATTGATATAGCCAAGTTTCACCAGCAGTGATTAGGTTTGAAATAAACTCCGGATCTTCCTCTAATATCAACTTTAACTCCATGTGAATGTCCTTTTGTTAGGGAATCAACAGTCTTGGAACCCATCGCGCACAAACACGTCTCATGTGCAATGTTTCTGTCACCAACGTGTGGGTGGCACCCAACGAAATGTTCAGTATTTTAGAAAGTGATTTTAAGGTAATTCGTCAATCCTCACTCACAATGGCAGCAGCAGTGTTGATGTTTTCTTCCGTAAGAGCAGTAACTAGAGCACTGGGTCCACCTTCTTTTGAAATTGATTGTATCCGCTCTGTATAAATTTCAAACCTCCTTCGAGCTGTACAGTAGGGAAGAACAGACTCGTCATATTCCTCCTGTAACATTGTATAGGCCTAAACTGATTGTTGAGACGAAAGCAGAATTTCAAATCCGCATATTGTTCTTCACTTGTTACCTCCATTGCAGCAGTAGGCGATACTGAACATGTCTGAATTTTCCTGGTTCTCACAGGCGGGAACCAGGAGTACCAACATTGAAACTACTACGGCGTGTTTGTTTCACATTGAGCTAACAGAATATAATAATTTTGAATTTTAGTGCGAAAAATAATGACCGTAAAAATTATGCTCTTTCTTTATTGAACAGCCCTCGTATTTTTGTTTCGTTTTCACCCAAGTTCACATAATGAATAGTATTTAACAGATGAATACCAATGGTTAAAGTGAATTTTATCTAAACAAAGCTGTTTGTGTTCATCAGTTTGAACTGACTAAATTTAAATAATGCATAATACATATTAAGGGCATTGAGTTATCAGCTTTGAATTCAAAACTATAACAAATATTGTAGCAGCTTTGCTTAATCATATGTACACAATTAGTCTCTGAATGACATAACGGTTTTGGCTTTAACACTAGCCTATTTGGGATATTAATGTTAGGATAATAAACAATTTATACTTTGCATAATATAACCATCTGGCAAATAATGCACAAAATATTAAATACCCTATAGTATAGGCATCCGCGAGGGAAAGCCAGGCGATATAACAGAGGATTCCCAGAGCAACGCCTGCAGAGGTTATTCAAACATTATTCATGCGTAATATATTAAAGACCGTCGAGATTTTATCAACAAACATAAAAATGAGAGCAAGTATACAGTTTGTTACGCGTATTACAAAGTATAATTTTGCGTTAAACGAGTCACAGGTGCACAGCTCGATTTGCGTGAACATTTGCAGATGCATGCAGTAACAGGCCTCTTCTGCAGGCTCTATCAGCATGTTTGTTTCTTCAGGTTGTAACCGTTGTTTTGGTTCAGGCTCCAAGAGTTGTAAAGTTGCTTAGTATTTTTAAAGATGTGGTTTAAGAATCGATATGAACAGGTTACGATGAATAAGAAAGTAAGTTGTTAAAATTCAGTAGTTCATTTGATAACGCAACATGTAATTGATATGATGTGAATGTTTTATCTTTGGCAGTTTTAAAAACGAGATTATGTAATGTGTGATGTGGACCAGTAAAAGTAAAGTTTGATTGGTAGTGATGGCAACGACAGAACGAGAGATCAATAATTTTGGGAGAACAGCTAGGAAAAAAGCGCCTTTTGATGGAAGAACGTTAAGTTGAACAGAGGTAAATTCAGTGTCGTGACGTAACTTTGTCAAACAGGTAATATCCCCATTCTTTTAATTATACTCAAGATATACAATACTATTTGTCAAGTGATGGATAGAGTCAACATGAAAAATTCAATGCCATGGACGGGATTTGAACCACGGATCTACTGGTTTCCGTCCAGTCGCTCTTAACCTTTGAGCTACCATGGCCAACGTGCCTTCCTGACATTAAATTCTCCAGTTGACTCGTATATTTCCCCGGTAGACCACTAGGGGCTCTCGCATCCGAGATACACCGTATGTGGCGACTTACTATTGTAAGTACTTAAGTCCCAGGCTTCATCATTTAACTCTTATTATTTTAGTTAATTGATGGAAATTAATCATTTCTCCACACTAGCCGTATAGAGGCTAAGATATTTGATGGATAGAGTCAACATGAAAAATTCAATGCCATGGCCGGGATTTGAACCACGGATCTACTGGTTTCCGTCCAGTCGCTCTTAACCTTTGAGCTACCATGGCCAACGTGCCTTCCTGACATTAAATTCTCCAGTTGACTCGTATATTTCCCCGGTAGACCACTAGGGGCTCTCGCATCCGAGATACACCGTATGTGGCGACTTACTATTGTAAGTACTTAAGTCCCAGGCTTCATCATTTAACTCTTATTATCTTAGTTAATTGATGGAAATTAATCATTTCTCCACACTAGCCGTATAGAGACTAAGATATTTGATGGATAGAGTCAACATGAAAAATTCAATGCCATGGCCGGGATTTGAACCACGTCCAGTCGCTCTTAACCTTTGAGCTACCATGGCCAACGTGCCTTCCTGACATTAAGTTCTCCAGTGGACTCGTATATTTCCCCGGTAGACCACTAGGGGCTCTCGCATCCGAGATACACCGTATGTGGCGACCTACTATTGTAAGTACTTAAGTCCCAATTTTAGTTAATTGATGGAAATTAATCATTTCTCCACACTAGCCGTATAGAGGCTAAGATATTTGATGGATAGAGTCAACATGAAAAATTCAATGCCATGGCCGGGATTTGAACCACGGATCTACTGGTTTCCGTCCAGTCGCTCTTAACCTTTGAGCTACCATGGCCAACGTGCCTTCCTGACATTAAATTCTCCAGTTGACTCGTATATTTCCCCGGTAGACCACTAGGGGCTCTCGCATCCGAGATACACCGTATGTGGCGACTTACTATTGTAAGTACTTAAGTCCCCTTAATTGATGGAAATTAATCATTTCTCCACACTAGCCGTATAGAGGCTAAGATATTTGATGGATAGAGTCAACATGAAAATTTCAATGCCATGGCCGGGATTTGAACCACGGATCTACTGGTTTCCGTCCAGTCGCTCTTAACCTTTGAGCCACCATGGCCAACGTGCCTTCCTGACATTAAATTCTCCAGTTGACTCGTATATTTCCCCGGTAGACCACTAGGGGCTCTCGCATCCGAGATACACCGTATGTGGCGACTTACTATTGTAAGTACTTAAGTCCCTATTTTAGTTAATTGATGGAAATTAATCATTTCTCCACACTAGCCGTATAGAGGCTAAGATATTTGATGGATAGAGTCAACATGAAAATTTCAATGCCATGGCCGGGATTTGAACCACGGATCTACTGGTTTCCGTCCAGTCGCTCTTAACCTTTGAGCTACCATGGCCAACGTGCCTTCCTGACATTAAATTCTCCAGTTGACTCGTATATTTCCCCGGTAGACCACTAGGGGCTCTCGCATCCGAGATACACCGTATGTGGCGACTTACTATTGTAAGTACTTAAGTCCCATTTTAGTTAATTGATGGAAATTAATCATTTCTCCACACTAGCCGTATACAGGCTAAGATATTTGATGGATAGAGTCAACATGAAAAATTCAATGCCATGGCCGGGATTTGAAACACGGATCTACTGGTTTCCGTCCAGTCGCTCTTAACCTTTGAGCTACCATGGCCAACGTGCCTTCCTGACATTAAATTCTCCAGTTGACTCGTATATTTCCCCGGTAGACCACTAGGGGCTCTCGCATCCGAGATACACCGTATGTGGCGACTTACTATTGTAAGTACTTAAGTCCCCTTAATTGATGGAAATTAATCATTTCTCCACACTAGCCGTATAGAGGCTAAGATATTTGATGGATAGAGTCAACATGAAAAATTCAATGCCATGGCCGGGATTTGAACCACGGATCTACTGGTTTCCGTCCAGTCGCTCTTAACCTTTGAGCTACCATGGCCAACGTGCCTCTCCAGTTGACTCGTATATTTCCCCGGTAGACCACTAGGGGCTCTCGCATCCGAGATACACCGTATGTGGCGACTTACTATTGTAAGTACTTAAGTCCCCTTAATTGATGGAAATTAATCATTTCTCCACACTAGCCGTATAGAGGCTAAGATATTTGATGGATAGAGTCAACATGAAAAATTCAAAGCCATGGCCGGGATTTGAACCACGGATCTACTGGTTTCCGTCCAGTCGCTCTTAACCTTTGAGCTACCATGGCCAACGTGCCTTCCTGACATTAAATTCTCCAGTTGACTCGTATATTTCCCCGGTAGAGAAAGCCCCTAGTGGTCTACCGGGGAAATATACAAGTCAACTGGAGAATTTAATGTCAGGAAGGCACGTTGGCCATGGTAGCTCAAAGGTTAAGAGCGACTGGACGGAAACCAGTAGATCCGTGGTTCAAATCCCGGCCATGGCATTGAATTTTTCATGTTGAATCTATCCATCAAATATCTTAGCCTCTATACGGCTAGTGTGGAGAAATGATTAATTTCCATCAATTAACTAAAATAATAAGAGTTAAATGATGAAGCCTGGGACTTAAGTACTTACAATAGTAAGTCGCCACATACGGTGTATCTCGGATGCGAGAGCCCCTAGTGGTCTACCGGGGAAATATACGAGTCAACTGGAGAATTTAATGTCAGGAAGACACGTTGGCCATGGTAGCTCAAAGGTTAAGAGCGACTGGACGGAAACCAGTAGATCCGTGGTTCAAATCCCGGCCATGGCATTGAATTTTTCATGTTGACTCTATCCATCAAATATCTTAGCCTCTATACGGCTAGTGTGGAGAAATGATTAATTTCCATCAATTAACTATTTGTCAAGTTTTATACGAAAATTTGTATAAATAATACAAATTCAATTGACCATCTTGATATTTTTGAAGTAAAAAGAATCTCTTGGTATCCTTGGTAACCTTCCACCGTGACCACTTCTCAAAATTAAGAGCTTCCATAGCCTATACTGAAGCAGACCTGGAGATATTTTAGATTCCCAGATACACCGAGGGTGCCATATAGGACCAAGAAGAATTAGCAGCTTGCAGCTTCGTCATTGTTTTCCTGGTGGGTTGAATGCAACCCTTGACCCCAGTCACAACGCGGGACATCAGGTGAGAATAATCCTGTTACATGTGATCGCCTTCCCATCACCATAATTCTTGCTACAAGGTTTCCACACCTGTCTATAATACAAGTCAATACACAGCCCTAGACTGAAAACCTAAGTTAAGGAACCAAGATGCTCCAATGAGGAAATTACACTTGTGATACAGAGATCAGAGGCTAAGTTTTAAATGGACTTAAAAGCAATAGCAGGTGTTTACTGGAACGTAAAGTACTCCTACGGGACGAAATTCCACCATAACAGTGGAGATGGTAACATCCGTAAAATTGAGAACATCTTAAAAAGTAAAATGTGTATTTAGAGCTGTTTTTTTTTTGTGAAACAAGAAAATTGCAAAAAAAATAGTTTCATAAAGGTAATACTGATATTGAGGAAATCTACAGTATTCAAAGCATCTTCTTGAAATGTATGTGAGGTAGATCTGACAATAGACATTCCCTGAGAAATCTCTTGCGGTTAACAACAGCCATAATAACACCGATAATGAAGTTAATTTCTGACATCGTTGCTCGTGCGGGAAGATCACTCAGCAGTTTTTCCCATGCAGAACCCTTCTGAAGTTCTATTAAAACCAAGATATATAATTTTATACTGCTTGTTACACCATAATATTCGTGCCACGAGACTTTTAAGTTTCCAGAGTGTAAAGAAAACCACAAAATGAAATATATAGCTTCACACAGATCGCGAATCCACGTACATTTTTGCTGCAGCATTAATGCTACAAAATAGACATTGTTTATATCTGTTATTTTCAACACTAACTTTAGTCCATTATAAGGTACACAACACTTGAAATGAAATGTGTAGTGTTTAACGCCCGCTTTTAGTACATACGGCACCGCAGGCGGTGACACTGATGGTACATGAGATGAAGATGGAGCACCGGTGGAATGAGATGGCGGGAGAAACCGGAGGTCCCGGAGAAAACCCGTCTCAGCGCCGTGTTGTCTACCACAAATCTCATTTTGCGGTCGCCTGGGTACGAACACGGGCCGCCTTGGTGAGAGCCAAGCGGTCTAACCACTGTGCCACGGCGTGGCCACTATAAAGCACTTGTATATCATATTAGAATTACATGGCTTTCATTTAACGATAATGATACTGCTACTGCTACTGATGATGATGACGACGGCCACGACGATAGTGTTATACTGACTATACTTTTCAGTACCAACATTAACCGCTACGATTCCCATACGGACGACCTATCAGTACTTTCTGCTTTTCTTCCTCTCGTCATATGTATTCACTTCGCCGTTCCGATTGGTTTTTGTTGATCATGAGAGTTTGCTACGATATTTAAATAAACAAAGAAGAGACAATATGTCTATGTAGACCATATAAGTCAAAAGAAACCAACCTGCATATGGAAACAAACATCGGTTTATAAAAATATAATTAAATGAATACAATACATGCATTACAAATTTTAGTATTCCTACAAAGCCTATTACTAAATTATAACTGTTGTTTATCGCGTAAGCTGATGCCTGATAACTTAAGAATTATTGCATGGCAAGAAATTTGAGTATTCTGTTCTTTAGCCATGGCAACAGAAAGAGCTTTCTTAGGAGAGAAATAATTTCCCTATAAAGAAAAAGCAAACTAATTATTCATGCGATGTTATTGTGAACGTATGAATAAGCTATGAGGGTGGAAACCACGAAGTTCAACTTTTCTGATAAACTTTGTAACCTTAATAATCGCCATCGATGCAACAGTAAAGCTAAACAAAATATGTATGGAGGTTGTGTATACACCTATAGGAAATATATGTTTAACAAACATGTGTGCTTAACCAGATACCTATTATTTTGAATAGGTATGAAGAAAATGTAGTACTCCAGTTTATGCAATTAAGGGTAACACCCCTAAGACTGAAGCTTTAACCACAAAGCACCTACATTCATTTAATTGTTACACAACTATCTCAAAACCAACTTCAGATACTGCTCGTTGTCTAGGTCTGAGCAATTCATTATCTTCTTACTTAAACAGTTATCACAATAACAAGGTTAGAGGCAACTCGAGGGTGTGGAGCGGCTGTGCCTACACGGTCCAATTTGGTGATTTTTTCACCTCCTTCCATGTCTGTCGATAATAACAGAGGCAAAGGCACACACATGTTAATTTATACAACAGTGTCATAAGCTAACATACAAATTAAAACCACCAGTGTTGTAGTCCACTCTCCGCGGAAATAACCTTTGGACTGTGGTATATCTTCCAACAAACTGGGTAACCAACTGTCGTTCATCTCGTCCGTAGGAAATAACTTTGGATAGTTGCATATTGGCTACTGCTGTTTTACACACGGTCACCTTTTCAAGGCGGGCCCCCACCCCAGCTTTTCTGGTTTGTGATAGATCCCTCTCGGTCTATCATGCTTTGCTAGTACATGATTTCCTAGGATATCTTTGGGAGTACCTGCAGTTGCTGGTCAGCTTAGCACGAATGGATGACAAAGCAATGAAATTTCTTTTTTACTGTTTCTCTTGGGTGAAATATAAGATTCAGTAAAAAAAGTGTTTCCATTATGTCCTTTGGTCTCTCCTTAGGGGAGAGGATCTGTCCCCTTTAGCTGCCGTGGTGCGGGCGCTGCGGACCCTTAAAACTCGTGGTTACTCTGACGTTTGAGAGGAACCTAAGGCCTAACATTTGAGCCCCTCCAATAATGGAAGATGTTCTCATTGGGTTGGATTCGAGGGGGCAGCGTGTTCCCGACACCCGCGGTAGATTGGGTACCTACGGCCAGGCCTCGGCCGCCCGTAGGGGGTAGAGGGTTGCTTAAGAAGTCACGGGTGCCAGCCTGCAGAGCTAGTAGGTGTGCTAAGTCACCAGGCGGCCCCACCGAGGTTTGTCGGTAGTCTTCCCTGCCGGGTTGACGGGCGTAAGTGGCGTATAGGTGGTCGATGTTTTTTTTTTTTTTTTTTTTTTTTAAGAAATAAAATATTGCCCTGTACATATGAGCCCCGGCCCGGAGTTTCATATCGTTCCCGGGTTGAAGGAGACCGGTGTTTTCGGACTTCCGGGTAGATCCTCTGAGTATCAAAATCAAAAACGTTTTTTGGCCTTTTTATTTGTTTTTCTTTCCGGTTACTTCAGCATTCGCCATAAACGTTGGTGTACTAGTGATTATTATTTATTTTTGTACTAATGTTTCAATATCGCTTTTGCCATAATTAGCTTTCAAAGGGCTCAGATGACCATGTGGCTGCCTCTCTCTCTCTCGCTCCCACCCTCCCTCCCTCCCACCCTCCCTCCCTCCCTCTCTCCCTCCAGTAGTGTTGATTTTTATGTTCAAGCTTTGAAGAAACAATGTTCAAAAAGGCTTGCAAGCTGCCTCTCCCTTGGCCAGAAAGGCAAGTATTTTGTGTATCCAAGTTTTCATACAGACGTGAACGCCTAATGTAGTTAATTTCTTGAGTGAAATGTGACCTGAAGATAAAGTAAGAGATAGGGAATGAATAGAAGTTTCATCTCAGACATATGCGACGATGAAACAAGGATAAGGCAACTGTAATCTGTTGCCTCTCGTCTTTATTATTGATGACAAACAAGCCGGCCTCATCTCCCTAACTGCTCTGCTAGGGAGCAAGGAATAATGAAGTCGCGAGCGTTGGACTACATTAAGCGAATTAATTACACCTCCGTGCTGCCATTCCTAGTTATCTCCCAGCGTCTGCAGACCGTATCACCACAACATGGACCACTACCAAGTGTGTCTTCGGAATTGAAACCAAGGAGAACACGTGCTATCGCGAAACACCACCCTGCTGTCGGCTACCCGCTTATCTACATGGTTATTGAAGTAGAGCCTTCCTTTACAGACTTCACTTTGTATGCATTTCACTAGTAAGAGTAGCCTAGGTCAGAACGTGCTCTATGCACTGTTTTACTGAATGTATTAAGTATAATAACTAGGGAAATTATAGGTATATTCCACCCAACAAGCCCACACCGATATTTTGCGGAATATGTGTCTTTCAAACCCCCTGAAAAAATAACCCTTCAGAAAATGTTCCATTTGTCTGCGTCTTTATAAATGAAACTTATAATTTAAGTTCTCCACATTCTAAGGTTGCGTTGTGAAAATGACAAAGATATTCCCCAAATTCCACTTCGTATGTTAAAATTTTCAAAATTCCTTAACAACTTTGATTAAAATATATAATCTGTTTGATATTTTCTTGATCACTGAAGTTTACATCTTGAATTTTCTGCAAGGGATCCCTTAAGTATCCTTCATCTTGGATGGCATTTGCATGATTACTGATAGGCCCTGAGAGATGGAAAAAGTCTTGCGAAACAAAAGATATGGATTCGTTAATAATACACATTGTTTTAACATTTTTTTCGTGAAGTTTACTACTTCCAAGATGTGCCTTGTAGTTGGTTTGAATGTTTAGATATTTACATTTCTCTCCCATGGGAAGACTTCTCCCTCTCTTTCTCTCTCTCTCTCTCTCTCTCTCTCTCTCTCTCTCTCTCTCTCTCTCTCTCTCTCTCTCTCTCTCTCTCTCTCACCCTCTCCCCTGATCATGCAAACAGGACAGAATTTCAAGCTGTCGTCTTAGAAAATATTTCAGCCTCTTATATGTCTTTGTTTCTTCACTGTATTTCACCATATTTAGATCTAATAGCAGGGTGACAATAACAGTGGTAAGAATATTTAAATATAAACTGGAGATATCAGATGATCAGAAATACTGTATGAAGCGTCGTCGAATCCAGAACAATCCTACGCGGCGGAGGTATGGGAAACATCAGAGATAGGTGCACAATTAGCCCAGATGTATGAATTGTTTTGCAAAGAACTACTAGGGCTGCCAAAATCGACATCAAGAGAAGTAGTATTACTAGAGTTGGGAAATACAAAAAGGAGAGAATAATAAGAGAGAATACTGAAATTTTGGAATAAGTTTATTAAAGGGCAGGAAGGGGAATTATTGAATCTGTGCATGAAATAGCAGAACACAAATATTTGGTGGTCGGAATTGGAAAGAATGGTATCAAAGATAGGCATGGGACATTTATGGAGAGCAGAGGAGTCAAACCATCGCGGCCTTTGGAAGGAAGTGAGAACCAGAGTACAAGACACAGATAGGCAGTATATATGGGAAAGTATAGAAGAAAATAAATCTTTGAAATTTTTAAGCAATTAAAGATAGAATGGGGTAGGGAAACACATAAAGATCAATGTGACATAACTGGAAGAGAAGGCACAGCATGGATGAGAGTAGGAATATTGTATCTAAAAGGGTTGACAAGTAATGAGGTCGGGATATGCGAATTTTGTGGAGATGAAGAGAGCACTGTTCATTACCTGATAGAATGTAAGCAGCTAACAAATTACAGGAGAAAAATATGGGATAAGAAATGGGACAGTGTGAGCAAAGAGGTAGTGACATTACGCATGTTAACGGAGATGTGTGATTAGAAAAATAGATGTATAGGAGTATTATTATATACGTTAAGAGAAAAGTGGATTAGTGTAAAAGAAGCGAAAGCCAAGAAGAAATGACACCGAGCTGCTCAGGAAAACCAGAGGCTTATGACCAGGGTCCTGAGTCAGCCAGTAAATCTTGTGTAAGCAATTGCATGTATTTGTACATGGTGTATAATAGTGTATGTTAGATGTTAAAGTCCTTGTAATGAAATTGTAATGGAAACTGTACAAATAAGTATCAAATATCAAATATTTAAATCGATTCACAAGAAGTCAGCGCTTCAGTTCCACAGAAAGCTTAATGCTTCAACTCTTGTGTTGCAGTTTTGTTTGATTCTGAGCTGGTACTTCATATTGAATTTATCAAGAGCTTCACTTTTTTAGTTATGCTGTTCAAATACTCACATATGTGCGTGCGTAACTTTTTTTAGATTTCTTTTGCATCAAAGGAAGTATTTTTGTTGGTCTCAACATAAAATTTTTGGGTGAAATGTGTCTATTGAATGCTGCAATATAAGAGTAAATAAACCTGGCTTAAACTGGAAACTCATTATATATGGCTGAGTGGTAAGACCGCTGGGCTCTCACCCAGTGGCCCTGGTTCGATCCCAGGTGACCGAAAAGTAGGATTTGTGGTGGACAACATGGCACTGGGGCGGGCTTCCTTCGTGTCCTCCAGTTTCTCCGACCATCATTTCACCAATTTCTCCATAATTCATCTCTTCATCATCCCAGGCGTTGGGCCGAACCCTCAGGTCAAATGCTTTGGGTCCCTCGCTCTGCAGACACCCGAGCGACTGGAGCTCGTTGGGCTCGAAGCCCAAGTCATTGTTACTAAATCTGTCTTGTCAGTAAACAAATATGTGAATCTGGGATCATGTTTATTCCATGCGAAGAAGCCAGCATAAGGATATAGGTTAATATATCGTGTGGATCACATCTTGGAATGATAAAGAGTTCCTTCTTGAATGCTCTGTAAAGGGCAAATAAAATCATAATTATTATGCATTTTTCATGCCTCGAAGACCAAGATGACTATGTTTAAAGGGAATAAAAGTACACATATTATTTAAGTACTAAATTAAGGCTAACAAAATACTTGCATCGTGAAAGATTCCTAGATGTTCAGTTTACTGATTATATTATCCAACAATTTAAACTGCATTAGCCCTAAAATTCCAAGTCACTGGTCTTAGGCTCCTGTGAGACAATTCAAGTGGTAATTAATGTGAAGTGTAGCCAACTGCAGTCAGCTGACACATTTAGCGGTCTACAAGTGAAGGCATTTGGAGCCATAAATATCATGTCAACAAATAGAGAGAAAATATTTTGCACAGCACATTGTATTATTAGAACAGAAAATAAGACATACTTAGTATAGAATTTGGAATGAATCAAACTTAACCTTTTAATTTAATTTTTCTGTTATTGATTTTACACTGCAGATATTCCTTTATTGGCCAATAAGCAAACCAAGGCTCATGTTATATAATAGAACTTTGTCTGCGAAATTTCCATAATGCATAATGGAACGAAAACTTTGTTGCTTTCTCAAAGTCATAATTAAGTGGCTTATATAGAAACGTTTCCCCCCAACAGAATAAAGTTTGCTCATTTACATCAAACCTGAAACGAGTGTCATTATCAGGTTCGAATTAATGAGACACTTGACAGGAAGCTTTTTGTAAAAACCTGATCAAGCATGGACTTGACGTGACCATGAAGCTGTCCTTTGGAGCTGATAGCTGTCGGCAACAACTTCAGTAGTCCTTGAGCCCCAAGAGGCTTGCCAAAAATAAAACGCGTTACATCGCCCAGAAAAATATGTAAAACAATTTGACAGCCCAACAGGAGTGACATGTCTGTCAGATTTGCTAGATCATTCAACAAATACAGTCAAATACAGTTCTCTGTTTTCAATGTAAGTGCTACATATCAAACCAAAAAATCCAGTATGGAAAGTAAAATGTATTATAAATCCAAACTTCAACGGATATAAATATAAGTCGCTGTCAACAAAAATATTTTGAATTAAGCATATAAGTAATTAATTTATACTGCATTTAAATTAATCGAATTTGTACAATAAACAATACACTGTTCTACATTTTGCGGCAAACCCGCACACTAGTGTTAAATTGATTGGGTTTTAATTGGAACTATGAATTCTCTTATCCTCAGGTGAATGGTTGTAGGAAATGGATTTTGGTGGTTGTTGGCTACTCATTCGTATTAATAACACTTTGTTTATTGCAGAATTATTTGGTTTAATTCTTACTAAGTTTGCTTATCGACTTGAATCGTTGACCACCTGTTAGTAAAGTTCCTAACACAAATTCAATTTTACTTGAAACCCTGGATTACTTGTTTAAAGTTACTTCCGCACGGTTTCTATTTCTTCTTTATACGGAGACTACTTTGCTCTAATAAACTTCTAATGCTGCTTCCACTTACGCTGGTTGCGCTATTCTTAACTTCCCTGCATTTTACACTTATAAATCTTCGCTTTTCTTAACGCGCATGAACACGTCCTTCCTGTCGTAGTATCACCTTTTAAGTGAGTTTTTCTTACTTCACGATTCAGTTGAAACCTTATTCTGACCCCCTATCTAACTTTATTACATCAACAAACTAACTCAATGATACCATTTAAACAACCATGTTGACCTTTTCCATTTTATTCTGTTTACAAAGTGTTAGACAATAGTAACTGCATTAGAAGTTTAGTCTGATACACTGTGGTTCTTTCTGTCCTCTGATTCTCGGCGTAATACCTGTTTGTGTTGCTAGGGCAAGTTGGCAATATTTGTACCAAAAGAAAGTCTTCAGTGCCAGTAGCAGCGGTATTACGAGTGTATGTTTGGAGTCTTGAGGGTTCAACTACCTTCGGAAGCTCCTGACGAGCAAAAGAGTGCACTAATAAGATTCGGGGCTAGCTTAATATCTCATATCCTGCACACCTATTCCGGTATCGCTTAGATTATAAGCATGGTGCGGGAGGGAATCCTACTTGTGCACTAGATTGTCCACACATGCCTCCATCTGGTACACACTCTGGTTGAATACGACCACACAGCAACAGGAAGTGGTTCAAGCTAGCGTCTGCCCAGAGATATGATGTCTCTGGCCTGAAGGTCTGTTACTATCCACTTAATCCTCCTCGCTACACAGCATTCAGCCTTTACACTGCTGAAAGAGGAACTTGAGAGCAGTGCCCAATCCACTGTCTTCACATTGTATTACCAATTATAACATACGAAATTAAATAACGTTGGACTTTACGTACAGGTAAAGTCGCATGAAGGTAAAAGATACTACAATATACTACAGATTCCATCCAGGTGAACCTGGACAACCTGCTCTGGATTGCTGGAGCAAGCGTCATTTGTTTATAGTCTACCTGATGGACTGCAGATACACGAAACAAGTGTGAGACTTATTTACCAAACATCAATAATTCGTCCTAGAATACAATTTGAAACGGACTTAATCTGTAAAACGGAGGACTTAAATGGCATTCGGTGAAAATTTCCTTTCATTTTTACGTCTCTCATAGCTAGACAATGATAGAAATGATTCGTAAGTAATTGTCGATTCCAAATTGAAAAGGATACGCCAAAATAGCTATTCAATTTCTGAATATATTGTGTTTAAGTAGGTGCAAAAGTAGATGACCTAGTAAAGACACCATCGAATCATATGACTACCTATATCACAACTACTCAATTGGTAATCGCATTTTATGCCACAAAATGAAGAGCGATGCTCTTTAATTGCATAAAGTGGGCATTGCATCGTGACAAACTTCTCCATCGGAAAGGTATTATTTGCTTTGATATAGGGATTCTTTTCTTTTGTGGTCTTTGAGGAAGAACACATTCGGCCATCGAAGGGTTGTGTTTTCTCTAGTTGTACACATACACATAAGATACAGGCACATACGCAATACTCCCATGCCCAAGGTGGGACTCAAACCTGCGACCTTCTATGCGACAACACGCTAGAGACATACGCTTTAGCGACCATGGCTACGAGGGCCGACTATCTGAAAACAAATTTAAGAGAATTAGTTTTTCATGCGTCTAGTGAAAATCCAGATAAGAATTTCTGAAATCGTTACTTACATACGTGTTTTAAGTGCAATGATTATACAGAAGGTTGAAGTCTTACAGTTATACAGTGCGATCCATGTAACCCTGAACCATTTCAATAGGCCATAATTTAACTTTGAAGGCTCTTAGAATGTAAAAATTTGTTTAGTGACCTCAGTGGCTTTGGGAGAATTGACCACACTGTTGACAGTTGACAGTCTTAAACGTGCAGCAATAACAGCAACATGCAGTACTCACTACGAGAGCGTGTTTACATTTTGAAAAGATATTGGAAGACACATAACGGGAATTTCGAAGAGAATTCAATCTACGCTATGTTTTGACAAAGGCAATAATTTTATCGTTCATATCAAAGAGGACAACTGGTATACTCCTTAGTGGGAGCAGAAAACATAGACCGCCATAGAATAGAGCACTGCATGATGAAAAGGTTGGAGAATGGTGCTCGGTGTCAGTTTCCAGGATCGTTGTTCCCATTTTCTTTGATATGATAATGAACAAATAATCTCAAAAGGTCTGTGCACCCAACCAAATACCCTGACCTAACCTCACCGGATATTTTCTTGTGGAATTATCTAAAAATAGAGTGTACAAGAACAGATAACGGACAATTGATCTTCAAGGAATCCATTCAAACCGAAATAAGTAACACTGGCGAGAATACTCTCCGTAAAGTTGAGAGAACATTGTTAGACGAGTGCAAGTATGTACAGTGCTGGTGGAGGACACTTCCAACATTTTTTCTGAGATGTAAATAGTGTATGTCTTCTTCTTCTTCCTTCACGGGTTAGGCTTAAGCCTGTTCCGGTCTCACATTTCCTGAAGCCATCTCTTTCGGGGACGACCGATTGATCTTCCTCCTCTTGGTTTATAGTTGAAGGCTTGTTTTGGTATTCTTTCTCTTGGCATGTGATTAAGGTGTTCGACCCATTTGTTTCTATATCTTTGGATTTCCTCTAATAACGGTTGTACTTCTAATTTTTTTCTAATAATTTCATTCCTAATATGATTTTCTCTTGTACATCATTTGATTGATCGTAAGAATCTCATTTCAACAGCTTGTATTTTATTCTTCTCCTTTTCCCTTATTATCCATGCCTCACTTCCATAGTTTAGTATTGGGATTGCCATCACTTAGTAGAATCTTATTTGGGTTTCTTTCCTTGCTTTACTCCTGAGGGTTCTCTTAATTGTTCCGCAAACTGCTTGGAAATTTTGTATTTCATTCCTTATATATTGATTTTCCGATTCATAGGTTATATCACAGCCAAATATTGAAAGTGCGATACTTGTTCTGTTATAGTTTCCTCTACTGCAATTTTGGTCCTTATTGGGTATTTTCTCTGGAATGCCATTACTTTTGTTTTTGTTTTTGAGATTTTCATATCATATTTTTTTTCACAAATTTGGTTTAGCTGATATATTCCTTTCTGTAGTCTATCTTCCTTGTAATCTCCCCATTGTATATTATATTCTCCCAAAGTTCAACGAGTGTTCTATTATTGGTTCAAAATATATGGCATTTTGAAATGGCTCAGGTTTATATGGATCACACTGTACATCACTAAAGGAAACTGAATGGGTGAGCATTGAAAACTTCAATCAGAAAAGCAACGTATAACACGGAATGCTAAGAAGAAAGGAACTATTTTAAATAAGTTAGGTGCTTGGTTCAAATCCCGGACATGGCATTGAATTTTTCATGTCGACTCGATCCATCAAAAACCTTAGCCTATAAACAGGTAGTATGGAGAAATGATTAATTTCCATCAATTAACTAAAAGTCTACACCTTTTTTTAAATAGGTTGTTGTCCATATATTCTGGGTATTCCCAATGATATAGGTACAAAATTATAAGAAATTGTTTCCAATAAGGAAAACTTGACATTCTCTTACCACTAAGTTCAAAATAGAATATATATTTACTGTGCGAATATCTTAAACATATCAATCATAAAATGAAGTATCAAAATAAAAAATAACAAAAATGGTATTATTTGAGTGTGGTTCAACATGAGGATTTTGAAGAAAATCTCCCCACCAACTTCGCTTTGAATTATTAGTAATAACTCAGAGAATAAGGCACACACGTATATACAAAGTGCTCTAAACTTGTATTTGTTCAGTAGCCTATTAATTAATAACAACAAAACTGCTGATGTTGTTTTTAAAATTAATTCAGCTGATCCTGGCTCTCTTGAATATGTTATGTTTTTGGGCATTAGTCTTGAATCGTATCTGGGTTGGCGCATTCATATTGAGATTGTTGCTGAAAAATTAAGCAGAGGACTTTTCGTTTTACTAATTTCAAAGAAATACTTATCTTTGAACTCTCTAAAAACTTTTTATTTTGGATGCATAGATAGCCATCTGAGTTATGGCATTTTACTATGGGGAAACTATGTTTAATCTAATAACATTTTTGTACTTCAGAAGAGAGCTATTTGACTTATGTGTGGAGCATCGTCTAGGACACACTGTAAACCCTTGTTTATTGAGTTGGGCGTATTATTCATGCTGTCTTTGTTTATTATGAATTGTCTCTTATATTTTAAGATCAATATAGATTTATATACATTGTGTTCTTCTGTTCATAAATACTCCACAAGAAACAGTGCTAAAATATATATTGCTTAATGTAAATACAGTAAAGTTCAGCATTTTTAAATTAAACCTTTAATTATATTTAATTAAATATTTATACAGAATCACTAACTTGGAAGATGGCAATATAACTAAAGAATGTTTTCATATTCAAAAGAGAAGTAACTGGGGTGGGTCTTGGGCACATAAAATGTATGACGTGTTGAAGCAGGTAGGTATGGGTCATTCTTGGATAAATGCATAGTATGGGTATCGAGGCTTCTGGAAAGAAGTTAAGCTAAGATTAGAAGATATTGACAGACAAGGCATTTTTTCCAATACAAGTGACAAAATTCACTAAGATTATTTAGAGAAATAAAAACAACCTGGTGGAGGGAAGGATATATAGATATATGTAGTAAGTTAGGGCGAGAAGGTTTTGCTTGGGCGAGAACAGGAGTGAGAAACTTGAAAGGTATAGGTCAAGAGAGGGAGCTAGATAAATGTCCATTGTGTGGAGAAGAGAATGCAGATTTCCATTGCTTATTATACTGTAGTCAAACAAAGATATGGAGAGAGCAGGCTTGGCTACGTAAATGGGACAGTTTGGGGGGGGGTGAAGTAGTAATTAGAAAAATGTTGGAAACGTTGAGTCAGACTGAAAAATTCAATGCCATAGCCGGGATTTGAACCACGGATCTTCTGGTGGTTCAAATCCCGGCTATGGTATTGAATTTTTCAGTCTGACTCAACGTTTCCACAATTTAGCCTACACACGGCCAGTGTGAAAGAATAATTAATTCCCACTAAAAAAATCTTGTCAGTAAAAGGAGAAAAGAACAGGAGAAATATAGGGAATTATTTAGGGAAAGTTAAAGAGAGAGGGCTAAGAACAATTAAGAGAAAAATGTAGAGTGGGATAGGTGAAATGCAGAAAGTGTAAACAGGAGCAGAGGGCCTCCAATACACAAAAACCTAGGGTTAGGTGTATGGGGACTGAATTACTATTCAATGGTTGGCAACATGATAACATGATAGGATTTTCAGGATTTAGGAATATATGGCATATTTCAGTATGGATTTTATAATTGTAATCTTGATTTTGTATTTCCATTTGTTGATGTAAAAGGAAATAATTTACTGCTATTACTATATTTAATAGTTTTCCCAAAATTGTCGAAGTTCTGCCACTAGTGCCATTTAAAAGAAAAGTTAAATCTACACTGCTCTCAAATCCTGTGTACAGTATTACAGAGTTTTATAATAGTAATATGTTTTTGTAGTGTTTTAATGTTATTTTTGTATGTGTTTTTGATGTTGCTCTACAACCTTTGTATTGCCTTGGCAAATAAATCATATCTGGCACCAGAATGAACATCACAAACTAATTTTAATCAAGTATTTACATTTGCAAGCGCAATTGTTGGAAGGCAATGCACTGGAAGGTCGAAAACGGAAGAGAGGTACGCCTAAATTGTGTACATCTTACATAGGAACATGACATTTCCATTTTAATTTTACCGATTTAACATTACACTCGATTAAAAAGAATTTTTTAAACTATACCAACCCCTATTATCTTTATTGAACTTGAACTTCGAACTCTTAACCTAAACGTAAAAGGTTAAACAATTCTAAAAATCGAGGCATGGACCTTAATAAAATATTTATGTTACACTTTTTTTTATGGCAAACATGATCCAAATGTACTTGAACAGGTAGGTGTACTGTCGGTCGCCGCAACAAAAATCAACCATAAACACCTACATGATTTCGACGTAAACAAACTCTGATAAATGACTACGTGCTCCTGTTTACATCATATGGTGTCAATCTGATTGCAATATTGGTTTTATTTCTGTAATTCACAAATCTGGTAATGATATTTGCAGCGGTGAGATAACGAAAGTACTGCGTATATACAGTACATGTTCTGTGGATCTTATGCGATCCATACTGATAATGCGAGATTCAAATTTTATAGCCGCTTCATATTATAATGATCGAGGTGTGCTATTGGGCAAACAGTGAAAACTGTGAGGTTATCTAGCTGATCTGTATAGGGAACAGATAGTATCACGTTAAAAGTAAAAAAGGATTTTATCTGAACTCCTAAAAGTAATTGGAATACCCAGCTCATATCCAAAATTTCATACGTTTCATCTATATTTATTTTATCCTGAAAAAAAAGTGAAAACAGGTGAGTTACCACAAATTACAAATATTTTATAATCAACAATACTTCCGTTCTAATTGTGGCTCTCTATAGTGCAATACAGCTCAAGAATCGCGTTTGACAACACTGGCTAAACGGAAGGAAATAACGATTTCAAATATTTTATATAAATATATCAGAACTGTGGCAAATATTAGAAAGTAAGGGTTACCCACCACATATTATTAATGCAATAAAAGGTATATACACAAATATAAATATAAGAATTGATACTGGGGATAGGTTAACAGAACAAATTTCTACCTATACTGGACTAAGACAATGGTGTAGCTTATCACCTACTCTTTTAGCATATATGGACGATATTCTAAATGAATGGAAGAGTTTAGTAGGCCCAGGAATCAAAATAAAATAAAATATTTATATTAATGCCCTGCTGTTTGCGGATGACCAAATATTGATTCATTGGAATGAAAATCAACTGCAAAAATCAATTTATAGCCTAAATAATAGAGTAAAAAGTATAATTTTAAATCAGAAGAAAAAACAAATATTAGGGATTTTAAAGGAAATTATAATGTAAGATCAAAAATTGTTTTAGGAAATAAGATTTTAGAACAAATATCGAGTTTTAAATATTAATGATGTAAAATAAGTTTTAGAAACAATGCTGATATAGAAGAAAAAGTAAACAAATTCAACGCAATATGTGGGAAAATCCAAAGAACTTTTAAAAACAGAGTGAGAAAGGATACAGAAATTAAATATATATGAGGTAATGGTATTCCAACTTTACCACATGGAAGCGAAACCTGGGTGCCAGCACAAAAAGATTTGATAAAATACAGATTACAGAAATGAAACTTTTAAGAAGTGTTAAAGGTTGTACAATATTGAACAAAATAAGAAATGAGGATATCAGAAAGGAATTAGAAATCTAACCAATCCATGACAAAATATCAGAACGAAGGCAACAATGGCATGAACATATATTAAGAATGGAGAATGAAAGATATCCAATTGTAGTTTTAAACTATAATCCAAAATGAAGAAGAGACAGAGGACGACCGAGGAAACGCTGGAGAGATCTATGAAACCGGAACGGGCGATGTGCCCAAACTATGGAGTGAAGAAGAAGAAGAATTTTATTCGAGATGAATGGCAGTATCATCAAAAAGTTAGTATCAAAAATTGTATTTAAAATAATTTATATTATGCAAATAACCTAATGCAGCGCAGTGTAAGTGAGTGATTACTTTAACCAAGTATATAGGTATGTACGAAAAAGTAGTTATTCTTGCTGCCACGACCAGAGAAGAAAGAATGAAGTGAAGGGACACTTTCCTCTAAGCATGCCTCCGCGCGATGTCTGCAACCGCTACACGAAAAAAAAAAAAAGCGCAGATGCACCCCATAATTATAAGGAAACTGAAATACAGTCTACGTTGGGAAGCCATTTGAAGAAGGATTTGATTATATGGTATCTTAGTCTACCTCAGGTTGCAGTGTTCTTTAATGAAGCTTTATGAACTGCGTGTTTAATTGTATTTCAAATTGATTTGGGTGATAACTTCACAGCAGGAGCATGGAGATTTCTATCCCAAGATGTCGTCTCGGACCGATGTGTTTCTCTCCCTTAAAATTATTTACCAAAATAAAATGAATTACATGTTTACTTTTCCAATACATTAAATTCAATTCTCAATGAGTTAACACAAGATGATATATCACAAATGAATTTAAAATCTAGGCAAAGTATTCACTTCCTAAAATTACTTTTAGGAATTTCTAAGCATCCAGCTTCTTCCACTGTCTAGAGATTATTAATTTTCTTCCCCATAGCAACCACACGTTTCTTTATACTTACGTCACTCATAGCAAACTATTTTTACGTCTTATTTAGCTTTATAAATGCATTTCCTAAACTTAATATAAACATTACAGTGTTTTAAAGTATTGTTCAAATATCTTAAACTTTAAATAACACAGGCGAAAAAAAAAACATTTTTTTTTTTATTTCGAGACTAAATCCAGAACTGTTACAAAATGTAGGTGAATTGTGGAAATAAGCTGTTTTTATTGAGAAACAACTGCAAAATTAGTTTAAGGAAAGGTAAAAGCCACGAAAACAGTAAACGGTCGAGAGTAATTGAAACTGGAATCTTCCGAATGCAGGCCTTACGAGCTACCGTCCAGACATTTCGTTCTATTGATGAATACTCAGGTAGATCGAGGTTATATCTATTTTAGTATTTTTAGGCATAAGTAAGTATTTAAAAATGCTATATTACTAGGGACGTAATAATAAATGTGACTACAGTCGCTGTCACATTCCAAGCAATCTTGAGCAAAACTTAAGACAAAGAAGAAAGGTTAAGTATTGCTTTTATTTGAGTTAACACGAGAGAGAAACTTTGGCTCATCAGAGGAATGGAATAGTAAAGAGAAGGCGTCACGCGCCAGTTTGCTTCAGTTCCCCAAAGGGGCGCGCTTCCAGCTCACAAACGAACCTTCTGATGAGAACTACATCAGCTTTCTTGGGAATTCCTGATCACCTTCGTTGTACTTCTGTCTTCCTACCAGCAGAGTATTATAGTGAATATGAATATTACCTTTACTGGAAGTAAATCGTTGCTCTGTCGCATTTCTACATCATCGCCAATAATTTGAAGTTAATTTACGTGCTAGGAATTTCCATTGTTATTCTCTATTCAAAGCTTTCATGTGCTGTATGACTTTATATCGCTTGGTAGAAGATGAACCTGTGAAATTGGAACAAAATTCAGATTATAACGTATTTTGGAGGTTACAATTTGCGTGCAGCACCAATCAAACTTTTTTTTGTACACAGAAGTGGTTCTATTAGATGAAAGAATTTAAAATACAGCTTAGTTAAATAATGTGACTGCGAGGGCTCTGTAGATTTAAAAGTCTGGTTTTTAGAAATTTAGAACACTATATTAGAGTAAAAATACGTGAAATTGGCAACCAGCTGTCTATAAGGTTGACTTGGTGGTCCGTCGCATGTAAACAAATGAAAGAAATCACTGCGGCACACTTCAAACTCCAATGTCACAATAACCATCCCACAACCGGCACTTGTAACACTTTGTCGGTATTTATAAATCTAGCCATTGTTTCTAGAATGCCGTAGACCTTCTGAGAACATTCGCGGCGGCGGCGAGAGAGAGAAAATTCTGGAGCCTCTCTCTGTCTCTTTCTCTTAGCAAGCGTCCAGATCTCCTGCCCACGCGCCCTGTTCCCGCTTGTCGCGGCCGCATAACAATACCATCGGTGACAATAACTATTTAACGTTTTCAGTAATAAGATGTTTTATCATGGTAAAGTGTATCACTTATTTGTATTCTGAACCTCGGGAAAGCTTCTCTCAGATATAAAGCTGTTACGTTTCAACTGTGTTTCTAAAATAAAAATTCTCATTTTATATAACACTACTGTACAAATTACAGGTAAAAGAAGCATATAAATGCTATATTACACATCAAAATTACAATAACTATGTTGATATATTTAGTAGCATTAAACCTTTTCAAGCTGTTCGGTACTTTTTGGTATTTCACTTTACTTTAACACGCTTGTAAATGATGAAGACAGAACTTACGTGTTCCTTGTGATTGAGTCTAGTTCTAGACTCATTTATCTATATTTCAACTTGAACTTCAGTCTACTGCACACTCCTTAAAACTTACATGCAAATGTGTTGTAAAACTTTAAATGCAAGAACAGTCTGCAAATGTGAGATGAACACCAATAGTACATATTGTCATACATGTGACAATGACAATATCCAGTAGAGGCCTGTGTCTCTCTCCGGTGTCGTGGTGTGAGGAATACTCTGTGTCATTTATGTGCAGCTTCTGGCTGGGCATTTCGTAATTATTTAATGTAAGTAAACCTTTTAAGTAAACTGTGGTTTAGTGTTTTAGTGTATTTGTGTAAGATAAACAAAATTGGGAAATAGATAAATTATACAGAGCAGAAGCACACCGGTTAGAATTAAAAGAATTAATGGAAAGTGTAGCTAAAAGTAGAAAAAGGAAAGCCTGCGGAATAGTTAATATTAATTTAGAATTATTTAAATATGCTCCTAAGGAATTACATGACAGATTACAGTAGCTATATAACAAGTGTTGGGAAACAAAAGAAATACTGCAACAATGGAAGATAGCTAAAGTGATAACAATAGTTAAGAAAGGAGAAAGAACAAGACCTGAAAATTATAGAGGGATTAGTTTATTGTGTGCTGCCTACAAATGTATGCCAAAATAATAAGCACTTGGTTAAACAAAATAACAGCTGCAATACTCCTAGAAAAACAGGTTTTAGAAAAGGAAGAAGCACCATTGACAATGTTTTTACTCTTAAACAAATGATAGAAAAACGAGGAGAACAAAATTTGGAGACGCACTTACTATTTATTGACTATTATAAAGCTTTTGACAAAGTATAACGAAAATTTTAAATAATAGAGGCATAACTTTACAACTAATTTAAGTAATATAAATTATGTACATTAACACAAAAATAAAAATAAATAAAACAGAAGCAGTAATAGTTAATGGTGGCGAGAGACAATGTTGTCCTTTATCAACCGCACTTTTTCATTTGTATGTTGACGAAATAGTAAGGATTTGGTCGAATAAAGTCAATGGAGGCATTAATGTATCAGGAGCTAAATTGAAAACTATGTTGTATGCAGATGATCAAATAATAATGATCACACATGAAGATGACCTGCAAAAAATGCTGTGTAGTCTAGATATAATTGCTACAGAATATGGAATGAATTTATCAGCAAATAAATCCAAAACCATGGCATTTAAAGGAATTATTCCAGTAAGATCAAAAATAGTGTTATATTACATAATAATTGAGCAGAAATCACACTTTAAGTATTTAGGATTTAATGACTCGTACCAAGGGGAAGCTGATATAATAGAGAAAATAAATAAATTTAACTATATAACAGGCACAATAAAAAGAGCATTTAAAAAAAGCAAGAAAAGACTCTATAATAAAATTACACAAAACAATGACAATACCAACTCTGATCTATGAATCAGAAACATGGACACTGAAAAAAAAAAAAAAAGAAATAGTACGAGAATACAGTCATCAGAAATGAAATTCATAAGAGCAATAGCTGGAGATACCAAAATTGATAAAAAAAACGTAGTCAGGATATTAGGAGAGTATCAAAAACAGAAGAAGTAAATCATACTATTGAAAGAAATAGAAATCAATGGAAAGAACTTGTTCAGAGGATGAATAATAACAGAATATCAAAAATATCCTTAAACCTTAAACCTATAGGAAGAAGAAGAAGAAGAACAAGAACAAAAACAAGAACAAGAACAAGAACAAGAACAAGAACGAGAACGAGAACGAGAACGAGAACGAGAACGAGAACGAGAACGAGAACGAGAACGAGAACGAGAACGAGAACGAGAACGAGAACGAGAACAAGAACGAGAACGAGAACAAGAACAAGAACAAGAACAAGAAGAACAAGAACAAGAAGAACAAGAACAAGAAGAACAAGAACAAGAAGAACAAGAACAAGAAGAACAAGAACAAGAAGAACAAGAACAAGAAGAACAAGAACAAGAAGAACAAGAACAAGAAGAACAAGAACAAGAAGAACAAGAACAAGAACAAGAACAAGAACAAGAACAAGAACAAGAACAAGAACAAGAACAAGAACAAGAACAAGAACAAGAACAAGAACAAGAACAAGAACAAGAACAAGAACAAGAACAAGAACAAGAACACGAACACGAACACGAACAAGAACAAGAACAAGAACACGAACACGAACACGAACACGAACAAGAACAAGAACAAGAACACGAACACGAACACGAACACGAACACGAACAAGAACACGAACAAGAACAAGAACAAGAACAAGAACAAGAACAAGAACAAGAACAAGAACAAGAACAAGAACAAGAACAAGAACAAGAACAAGAACAAGAACAAGAACAAGAACAAGAACAAGAACAAGAACAAGAACAAGAACAAGAACAACAAGAACAAGAAGAACAACAAGAACAAGAACAAGAACAAGAACAAGAACAAGAACAAGAACAACAAGAACAAGAAGAACAACAAGAACAACAAGAACAAGAACAAGAACAAGAAGAAGAAGAAGAAGAAGAAGAAGAAGAAGAAGAAGAAGAAGAAGAAGAAGAAGAAGAAGAAGAAGAAGAAGAAGAAGAAGAAGAAGAAGAAGAAGAAGAAGAAGAAGAAGAAGAAGAAGAAGAAGAAGAAGAAGAAGAAGAAGAAGAAGAAGAAGAAGAAGAAGAAGAAGAAGAAGAAGAAGAAGAAGAAGAAGAAGAAGAAGAAGAAGAAGAAGAAGAAGAAGAAGAAGAAGAAGAAGAAGAAGAAGAAGAAGAAGAAGAAGAAGAAGAAGAAGAAGAAGAAGAAGAAGAAGAAGAAGAAGAAGAAGAAGAAGAAGAAGAAGAAGAAGAAGAAGAAGAAGAAGAAGAAGAAGAAGAAGAAGAAGAAGAAGAAGAAGAAGAAGAAGAAGAAGAAGAAGAAGAAGAAGAAGAAGAAGAAGAAGAAGAAGAAGAAGAAGAAGAAGAAGAAGAAGAAGAAGAAGAAGAAGAAGAAGAAGAAGAAGAAGAAGAAGAAGAAGAAGAAGAAGAAGAAGAAGAAGAAGAAGAAGAAGAAGAAGAAGAAGAAGAAGAAGAAGAAGAAGAAGAAGAAGAAGAAGAAGAAGAAGAAGAAGAAGAAGAAGAAGAAGAAGAAGAAGAAGAAGAAGAAGAAGAAGAAGAAGAAGAAGAAGAAGAAGAAGAAGAAGAAGAAGAAGAAGAAGAAGAAGAAGAAGAAGAAGAAGAAGAAGAAGAAGAAGAAGAAGAAGAAGAAGAAGAAGAAGTGTATTTGTGTAACCTCTCCTTTACAGGAAAATACCTAAGAATGCCAACATCTGCTAGCCAAGCATGAGTCCAAGAATTACCAGCTGAGCACGTACGACGAACACGTTCCATTTCCTACCTGGCCTTCTGTTAAAAAACCTAAATGCAATTCCATCCATGGCCAGGTCGTGAAAATATGATCTATATAAAGCCATATGAATATATTTTCTTAGAATCTATCCCTATAAAAAGTATTATGTAGGTTTATGAAGCTGATACACACCTATACTGAAGAAAAGATTCATTAACAAGTTGAAAAACAAAGAATTGTACTTTCATATTCAATATCTTCCTCTACTAATTCTTCAGCAAAGAATATAAAAAAATAAGAGTATGACAAAGTTTAGGAAAAAATTTCTCGCGGATAGGGGATAAAATATTTTTGATGAACTTGGGCCGGTTTTTATTTCCTTTTTAGAGCTCTCTTTCTACAACTGAACCGCATACAACATTCCATGGCAAAACTGTTGGAAAACAGGGAATCACAGCGAATGTTCAAAATGGCCTACATTAGGTACAATACATCCGTGAACCCGCCGTCGCATGGACTCAAGGTGCTGAATAAGGCCTGGAGGATGTTGTATGGTCTGGCAGCCTGCCACAATCGAACAGGAAGAGTCTGTACATCTGGGAGTTGCATAAACAAGAGTTTTCAAAATAAAATCCCACGAATAAAAATCTGGTGGATTTAAGTCAGGCATGTGTGGAGGCTACAAAATTGGTCCACTTCTTCGTATCCATCTACCAGAAAACCTACTTAAATATAACATGAAGCTCTCCTGGCGATGAATATGCTCAAGTTGTTCTCGGGAAGCAAACCAGATGAAAAGACGATTAGAAATCGGCGTTTCGGGAGTGTGTAATTTGTTCACATGGATCAGACACTGTCTAGTTTTCTTGCGCATCTCGACAGCCTTCCACCTCAAATGGAGTTTACCATGGAAGTGGAGTAGGATGGAACTCTTCCATTCCTGGACATTCTTGTTTCAAAAAGCATCAATGTTACACTGGGGCATGCTGTATAACGTAAGCCTACACACACCAATCTTTACGCTCATAGTTTCCATCATAAGTCTCAACGACTGGGAGTTCTCAATACACTGGCCCACAGAGCTTTGTCTGTCTCTGATCCCAGCCACTTAAAACAAGAATTAAAGCACCTGAGACTCACTTTCCGTCAAAACGGCTACTCCGAATATGTCGCTAAAGCCTCGATCACCAGAGCTGGGAAAGGGAAACCTAAAATACAGCAAGCGTCAGCTAAGCCTACCGCTAGAGCCTGCATCCCGTTTACCGGCAACCTATCACGCAGACTCAGCAGGATTCTCGTCAAATACAACTTCAAGACCATCCACAAACCACATCCGAAGATTAAACATCTGTTGAGACCAGTGAAAGAAAAACTGGACTTCCTAGTTTCGGAACTGTACCTCACTCCCTGTGAATGTGCGACACCATATATGGGACAAACCGGAAGGACTAGCGCTAACAGATTAACGAACATGATCGGAGCATTCGTTTAATGCAACCTGAGAAGTCTGGACCGGAGAACAGTGTTTTGATAACGACCATAGATTCCACATTCGGGAGACAACCATCTTGGAAAAATGCAATAGTTACTGGGAGCGTAGAATTAAGGAGGCTTTGGTCATTTTCTCCTAGAGGAGCACGCTTAATCGTGATGCTGCATTTCAGTTCAGCTATACCTCCAGTCGCGCCGTCACCACTACCTCCTTTCTCACGGGTAACCACGTCTTCCTTCAAGATGACCCTGCAGATTCCAAGGCGTTCTTCGGGTTGCCGGAGTATGACCTCTTCTCCATTGAGCCGCAGGACCTTCCTTCCGTCATCGACCGTCGCCTCGTGGCTCCTGAGGTCATCCAGTACCAGTATCACTTCCTCAGCCACCTCCACGACGAACACCCACTAACGCACGGCACTCCATCCCAAGGTAAACTGCAGCAGGGCCTCCCTCTCAACGGGCAAGGTGTCACCCGATGCTGTCACTAGCTGGAATATGATTGGCTTGGTCTCCTCGACGCAAACCCTTAGCCACGTCAGGTCTGATGATGGTCATGGCTGCCCCGGTGCTACGAGTAAGCGGAACGGCTTCCCTCTGACCCAACCGTCCGCAATGAGGCTGTCATCCATACGTCGACTGAGGGCGCGCAGTGTCAATATAGGGAATGATGGTGATGGCATCGACGTGCTCCTCGCCACGCCGGTCCTTACTCGTTCCTCTGGCTGCTCTTCCTCTTGCCGGTCACCTTCGCCGTAATTGTCGCGACCAAGTTGCTATTTGCAGCTTCCGTCTTCGTTGTTAATTCGATCTTCATTTCTTCCATCTTAACGGTGATGATGTCATCGTCCCGCTTCCTGACACCAATTGTGACTTTGTGGGTTCGTAGAATTAGAAGTCCAATTTGCCGAAGTTATAAATGTTCTTTATTTACGTAGAAACACTCTGCGTAGCAGCAGAATTACATTACATATCACAATCTACAACACCAAGGTCGATGACAATAACAAACAGCTTACCCAACTTCCACTGTTGACAACACTCTTGTTACATGTCTTTACAACAACTCTTGTTTCACAACTTGCAACTCAACTCTTGGCAAGTCGTCGGCTCTTTAAATACATCATATATCAGAACCCGAACAGTCTTTATCAGTCAAGAAGTAACTAGAAATTTCCATTACCTCAGTTTGTTTGTTTCGGCAGACGCTTATCTGCATGTTATCTTTGTCTGCCTGCTCTTGGTTTTCACACTGCCCGCCTATCAGTTCCTTTTGTGTAAACAAGCCGCGCGATCGTAGATACGGGTTCGCGACAGTACCTACTTAAATGTTGTAAGTCGCCATTAAGGTAGTTGTCTCATGTGTTTATGAGAACTCCTAAATGGTTTACCGGGAAAAAACACGAGTCAGTTGGAGAGTTTAATGTCATGTCGGCAAGTTGGCTATAGGAGCTTAAGGGTTGGAGCGACTGGCCAGCAACCAGAAGATCCGAGGTTCAAATCCAGGCTATGGCACCGAAGTATTTTAAAAATACTTATGTTCATTTTTAGGACTTCAAAACGTGCTACATCTAATGCAATCTCGATAGTGAATTTTATTAAAATTATTGCAATACAGTGGCGTCTCTCCACCATGGAATATTTCCTAGAGAAAATAAATAGGTGGACATCAGTTTTCAGTGAATGAATCATGTGTGTGGGCGATGCAGTAAGTATATTTACGTAACAAAAGTAGCTGTCAATCTCCATCTATCACATACTATACACACGCCGAAGATGCATTTTTAAAAAATCCTATCTACATATGAGGAATTTAAATAATTTATGTGTTCTCATACATTCACTATTTCCTTTTCTAAATTTTCAGCATAGCACAATAAGCCTAGCTTGTTACTTTAAAAACTTCCTCTCCTCTTAAAAACACCATGCACGCCACTGTTAATAAAATATATCGAATTCTGTGCATTTTCCCAAAGAAAGAGAAGGAATGCAAAGGGAAAGGGCGTGCCATAGAAAGGGTACTTTGTCTTGCGTGACAGTTCCCACAGGAAGGGCAGACCATGTTGTTATTCAAATAACATCCAATGTCTCCCGGCTGCACCAGGAGAATTCCGGCAGAGGTGAATATGTTACGGAAAAAATAAATTTGAATCTCTCACACATTAATCTCCATGGTGATAGGAATTCAGTATAATTTGCCAGTATTTCTTATTTAGAATTGGAGTAATTTGGCAACAACATATAGCTTACGATGTGAAGTGATGTCTTAGTTCCACACTTCTCAATATTGGGATTTCATGGGCAATGCATGCTCTGATGCTTTCTATAAGAAGGATTTTTAGAGAATGGTTCCAACATTTTTGTTTTTGTGAGCGTAACTGAGTGTCCGTAGATTTAAAAGAACAGACGGTGGTTAAAAACAAACGTTCAGGTTCTTCCACGAAGACTTAAGAAAACACCAGATACTGCTCTTTAGATGAGAAGGTTTTCCAAAGTTTTAACTCTCTAACAAATTTTATTACAGTACGTCATGTTTAAACAATTAAAACGACAAATGAAATGTATCATTTTCCGACAATAAGCTCTTAAATATCTTCATTATTGATGATACTACATTAAGTGCAATATCCTAAGAGATAGGTTCAGTTGTACTGCACAAAAATATAGATTTGGTTACAGCTCAAATTTTATGTACAGTTTTTGTGAGGTTAACCGTTACCACAAAAAGTGTAGTGCTTTAACGCCTGTATTTACTACAGGTGGCCCCACAGGCGGGGACACTGATGAAACATGAGGTGAAGGTTGAGCACCGGTGGAGTGAGATGGTGATGGAAACGTAGGACACCCGCCCCAGCTCCATGATATCCAAAATAAACTCACTTTGTGGTCGCCTGGGACTGAACCCGGGCCTTGGTAAGAGTCGAGTGGTCTAACCACTCTGCCACGGCACGGCTAACCAATTCCGAGATACGGTTTTAGTTTTAATTTTCAAACGAAAGGTAGCTTTATGCTGTGTACTCTTTTTATTTTTATGATCATGCAAATGCAAGGCAATTCCCAGGATATATAGAGTGTGTAGCTGTTAAAATTGTTGACTATCGCTTAGCCTTAAGCGCACTGTATTCCCATTTACCTATAGCTTAACTGTATTATGACTTTTTTTTAAAAAAAATTATTTTACGTCCTCCAACGTTAAGTCATATCGGATGGTGAATGAGATGGGTGAAATGATGCCGAAATATGTCCAGCGTTCATGGAGCTCAGAGCTATCCAACATACGTTTTTAAGGATAAAGGAAAACCCCGGATAAAACAGTATCCAGGTGGCTCACCCTGACCGAGATTCGAACTCCGGACCTCTTGAACATGAGACAGACACGCTACCATCTACGCTACCGAGGCGACTGAAAATATTTCTTCAAATATTTATGTGGATTTACGAGAAGTAGGTATAACGGTAAGTACTCTTGAGAATACGTGGTTGAAAAGGAGTAAAGATACCATGTGAATTTAACATGTTTCTGTTTAAATTATGGTGAACTTAACCGCGAAATATGCATAGACTTTGACATTAATGAGAGGGGCCAAACATTCAATGCCATTGCCGGGATTTGAACCACGGATCTCCCGCTCTCCGTGCGGTTGCTCTAAACCACTGAGCTGCTATGGCCAACATGCCAACATGACATTAAATCCCAACTGATTCAAATGTTTCCCGGTAGACCACTAGAGGTTCTTATATAGTATGAGGCACGCACCTTTTGTGGCCACTTACTATGATGTAAGTATATTAAAGTGAATTTTTCACTCTGTCTCTACTCATTCACACCTTAGTCCACACACCGCTAGTGTGAAATAAATGATTACTTCCATCAATTTAACTAAAATAAAAACACAGTGGTTTAACTATGAAGCCTGGGACTTAAGTACTTACAGCATAGTAAGTTGCCACAAAAAGTGCGTGTCTCATAGCATGTGAGAACCCCTAGTGGTTTACCGGGAAAAATACGAGTGAGTTGAATAATTTAATATCATGTCGACATGTTGGCCATAGTAGCTCAGTGGTTTGAAGCAACCGCAGGGAGTGCGGGAGATCCCTGATTCAAATCCAAGCTATGACATGGAGTTGTCCAGTCTGGCTCTACTCATTCAAACCTTAGCCTACACAAGGCTAGTGTGGAAGAAATGATTATTTCCATCAATTTATCTTAAATGGACATTAACATTAGCAACGCACACCACACATTTTTCGTGTATTGGCTGCTAGGTTATCCAGTTATTTTGAAAACAAAATGTTTCAGATCAAACTGATGCTTTTTAAAGCAGATATATAATTGAGCATCCTACCTTGCACTTACAGACAGAATGCAATTCCTGCGTCCATAATTCCTTTGGAAAATTATTAGTAATAATAACGAGCCATCACCTTTGTCAGATAAATTTCAAACAAATTGCACCACAGTGTCAAAATAGTGAAGTCTGTCATATAAAGAAGCTGCAAACAGATCTGCTCTGTTGTACTCACATTACCATTTCTGCAAAATTATGCTAAAAAAATCTCATGAAAGTTCACTTTTGAATCTGCTACTTGTTAGTTGACCGTAAATTTCGGTGTAGGTACAATGAGTATACAGTAGACTTAAGCTATAGCCACAAGTTTAAAGATGCATTTACGTGAGAAGACTGAAATTTTGCAATCTTTGCACGTCCATAATTAAGAATAGAAAACGAATAAGAACGTGGAGCATAAAAAGGGGCAACTCAAAATCAAACCGATATCAAAACATACTATTAAAGTGTTAAATGTAACTGAAATAATAATTTCACATGAATTGTACATATTATTAAGATTTATACTATTTATGTTTAGCCTCTCTCTTACGGATTGCAGGATGTTAAAACTTAATTGCATATTCGTAAGGTACGCAAAATTTCAAGATACATACTTTGCATAAATAACTTAGTTTACATATACTATTTTAACCAAACTCATGAGCAGTTTGATGGCTTACATTATTTTACAAAAAGTTCATTTGACAGGAAATATTATAGGAGGAAATTTTGAAAATCGTTGAGTTCTTTCCTTGAAGAAGGCTGAAATTATACATTAAGTTTGATATTTAAGAGTTTTTCTTCAGTTACAATATTCACAGGTACAATTATAGAAATTCGTACACACATATTAATGTACGCGCGGATACCCAAATATACTTAGATGCGTGTTTTTTCTAAAAATATATTATCTCATATTTAGAGCTAAACTTTGTCCTTAACACTCTGAGATTTAAACAACTTTCAATAAATTCATTTTCTGAGTAATATTAAGTTATCCATAAGTAAAGTCAGTTTTTTTATTATTTTGGTGATTTGGAACATTTTTTGGAGTTCTTTGGTTTGGCAATTCTATTTACAGGATGCCACGACTAGTGTTGCATAGATTTGCGAGCATGTATCAGACTTCAGTTGTTAATAAACAATTACAAAGTAAAGATAAAGTTTGACTTACAGGCCTAAGACACTACTGGAAACAAGATTAAAAGCCGCTGCCACAGCTCGAAGAATATGTTAAGTGGAAGGAGGTGTCGTTAGTGAGCATGTGGCACAACGATTGTTCCAACGTTTCAACAATGGAGACGAAAACACTAAATATTTACCACGTTCTGAATGATCTGAAGTATGGAATATTGAGATACACTCCAAATTTTGCGAGAAAATCTGCACAAAATTACCCAAAGGCTTTCAGAGGAACTTTGTACATCAAAAGATACCGTACAGTGCCATTATTAAGACACTTGGAAGCGGTGGATGTCTACCTCATCAACGGACACCTCAACAGCCTCATAGTGGAGTGGATATGTGTCATCAACTAATCCGTGATGATAGATTGGTCAGGATAATTGTCACTTGTGATGAAAAATAGGTAAATTAACGAAACCCTGATAACTCAAAACAGTAGCCTCATCGCTGCCAACCTGCAAACGTCATCGTTAAAATGGCCATTCGGTCGAAAATTAATATGGTAACTATGTTGTTGGAATTTGGTATGTGTGATTCACTGGGAGTTTGTTCCAAACGCGCGGGCGATTGATGCGGATCTATATTCTCAACAACTGGAACGAACTCATGACATTTTGTGACGGAGATACCCAACATTAGTCAACCGACATAAGAGTTCTATTGCAACAAGACAATGCAACACTTCATACTGCAGGAACAAACATGGAACAAATTCTTGAATTGGGAGGAATCAAACTGCTCCCACACCCAGCAAAAATGTTGATCTTACACTGTCAAATTGTAATATTTTTCGACCAATGGCCCATATTCTACATGGAAGAAATTTTGCCAAAATTGTAGCAGTGCAAGGCAGTGAATTGAAGCAGTGTACCGAATTCTTTGCATCAGAAACCAGATATTGGCACCACCGTGTGGAATAAACCTTGCTGAACGATTGCTCAAGACCGTAGAATCTAATGGCCTATACTTTGAAAATTAGCTAATTGCTTGTTAGTAAAGAATATTACTTATAAGGCAGTAGCTGTATGTGAGAATAAGTCAAAATGAACCGGTTTTGTAGGGAGGCAGTGATGAATGAAGTGTTGAAGGAGGATGCTAGACGTAGTAATGAATATAGCGAAGAACAGAAACAGAATAATTATTTACTCTAAGGTTAGAAATCTCTGATGTGCACTATTAATATTATAATGCCGTAATTAGGTATTAGTTTTGACAATCCTTCACTCATAGCTAAGGTCAAACTATGATAGCTCAAACAGTAATGAACTAAAAGCGATTAATTTTGTAAATGCCTAGTATATTGCAAACATTATTAAATATATGCAGGTATTACGTAAGTCCCTGTTAAACCACTTTCTTTTCCTCTCTCTCTTTGTAGAAGTAGGTTACACGATTTTATTGACGCAGTGACATTTTGTCAGTATCCTAGATTTTAGCAAAGAGCGCTCATCCGTGAATAGAGCGCAGGGGGAGGGTAGACTCGGCAAACTCTGACGGCCAGTTTCCCTTGGGTGGCAGATGATAGTGTCGACTAGGAAATAAAACCCACTAGACCAACAAGCCACTTTCTGCAAGTTGTAAAATGTCAAGCTGGGCTATACTCGTAATGCTAATCCAATAAACTTTACGTGCCCGGATGAAATGTTTGTAGAGCCAACCGCAGTTATCACCTAGAAATAAAAGAAGTCTGTATATTAGCTCCAATAGTCTAGTCAGTGATATATATTATAAATAGTGATTTTTAGAGTACTTTCTCTGAACATGGCTTTCACCTGCTTGAAAGAATGCAACATACAACTTTAAATGTAAGTTAAAGAATATGACATGCGCATAACTTCACTATTCACGCTAGTTGGCTCATAGCTTCTACAAATTGTTTTTACGAAGCCTAAATATTTTGTCCCTCTATGTTAATAAAAATAAATCGTTGATTAAGTTGCTTTATTACACATTTCTTTATAAATTACAGCTAAGGATGGGATGGGGAAACCGATATGATTGTCAGATTGTTAAAATTGAGGCGCTATATATACTGCCGTGGAAATTCCATATCCTTTCCATGTCATTCTGCGAAATAGTTGAATAGCTACAGCACTTAATATAAATTAAATAAGTATTGGCAACTTTCAGACCCATGCAATTCATATAACAACATGAAAGTTATTTGAAATTGGTAATTTTTCAAGGAGATTACGTTCTTTATTTTGCAAGTATATCCAGAAAAACACCGACAACACTAAGTATGTTACGTAGGACATCAAACTGATCATTTTCCAAGCATGAATCTATGTCCGGAAACGCACGGTTTGGGCGCTGCGGACCATCAAAAGTGTCCATGTCGTCAATACAAAGAACAAACTGCATGCAGCACAAAGCGGTTTAAAATTGTAATCAGGGTTCAAATTGGGTAACTCCTACGTCAATGCAGGGCCTACATCGCAGGCGCTGAGCTTCACATACATGATGCAATAAGTATGGTTGACCTGAAGGAATGGCAATCGCTCCATGTACTCGTGTAATGAGGGCCTCCTCTGACGGTTTTTTTCGTTAAGCTTTATTGAAATAAAAAACAAGGATCATCGCTTCTTATGCGGAAGCGGGGTTAGGTGAGGGAAAGTGTGTGCAGGTTTGAGCAGATCCCGCAATAAGCACTCTGGAAATTCTCGTTTATTTCGAGCAGCAACTATCTTGCTGTCTGGCATAAAGTGTAAGGCCAGGATGGCAGGCATGGCTTGCGCCCTGGAAGCCAAACTGGGGAGTCAGGGTGGACGGTACTAAGTGTTCAGTCGGCGTAGATGTCCCAAGTATGGGTTAACTGTTAAATTTATAGCTCTTATTTGTTCGCCGATGGTGTGCTTGTGGTCGTATGAGTCGTGGTGGGCTTGGAGTGTCCGAACGATCCTGTGCAGGTCGATCTTGCTGTTGTCCAGTCCGTTGGCTAAGGTCTGGAGTGAAGATGGGATGTCCACGGTTGCAGATTGGTGAGTTTGCGTAATGAGTGGCACTAGGTTATGGTACTTGTGTTCTGCTTCTGAAAGTTTGTTGATAACATCCCCCATTCGATCAAGGCGGGTGGAGAATTTTGTGAGTTCAGATGTGAAGTAGGTCAGAAAGGTGTGGAAGCTCTTTGCTGTCACCTCTATGATGGTCTCCTCAAGCTGTGTGATGATCTCTGCGGTGTCTGGGGCTGTGTCCATGGCGGTCGGCTGGATGGTCGTGGCGGCAGAGGCGAGTTGCGCCTCCAGGGCAGCCAGGCGGTTGTTTGTGTTATGAAGTTCGGACTGGATCTTGGTTGAAGCAGTCCTGAGTTCCTCATAGAAGGCTGGCGTAGGTGGTGAGGAATAGCCCGGGACAGGAGCTGCCGGTGTGGTGGTTCTACGCCTGTTTGGATTGAGCGGGCACTGTGCCTGACCTGTGTAGTGGCCAAGGCCATCGCAGGTGGCGCAGTAGCGTCGGCGGCGGCGAAGGTCGTGGCGCGTGCATTCCAATGTCAGTGATGAGGCACCGCAATAGTGGCACCGAGGTGGAGCTTTGCACGTTGAGGCGTCGTGTCCGTAGCCACAGCAGCGCCGACATGTGTGATGGCGTAACGCTCTGCTAGCCTCGATTCTGAGACACTGCCCTAACAAGGGCAGGCCCGTCCTCAAGGCAGCCTCGTAGTCGGCTATGTCGGCGAGCTGTAGCCGGACAAGGTTTGAAGGCCCATGGCGCGTGGTGATTCTAGTAGTCTTGAGAGTAGAGGGCCAGAGCTGTTGAGCGGCGGCGAGTATGTAGCGCATCGGGAGATCTCGTGGGACCCCGCGGATAACTGCCGAGTGCGGTACAGCGTGTTCGGGAGTGTAGACAGCGTAGGGCTCCTTTGTTGGTGGCAGCGTAGGACCTGCGGCTGGAGAAGAGCAGAGGGCTTCGGCGTAGGTTAGGTGGCTTGAGGTGGCTGTGCTGCGGGGAGACTGATTGGCTGGAGTAGCTGCGGCGTATGCTGGAGCTGCGTCTTGCTGCATGGACGTGGAGTCTGCTAATGCAGGCCGAGAGCGTCCGGCAGCCAGGCGTGTAAGCGGAGGACTAGGCAGGCGGGCGGTGACTGGAGCCGGTTCGGCGCTGGCCCAGAACTTTCCCCGAGGCTCTCCGGCCGGCTCGCCCCCCTCTGCCAGTACCGGCAGAGAGGCGAGAGATGGTGCCCGAGAGGTAGCTGGAGAGCTGCTGGCAGTTGAAGGCTGCGGCGACTGTAGCTTCGTTGCCCGGCTAGGTTGCTTCTTCTTGGCGGCGTTCCCCTTCTTGCCGGCGTTCCTCTTTCCCATGGTGTGCGGCGAGCGGCTATGTCCTCTGACGTAACAAGAGTAGCACACACCATGATTTTCATACTACCTCACAGAAAATAGTCGAGTGGTGTCAGATCTGGTGATCTAGCTGGCCATGGAACTTGGTCCCCTCTACCAATCCATTGATTTGGGCGTGTAACGTCTAGATGATTCCGCACATTTCTATCATAGTTTGCTGGAGCTCCGTCGTGTTGCAAGCACATTACCTGAGGAATGTTTAGTGGGAACTCCTCCACTAAGTTGGGCAAAATATCTCTAAGAAATGCGAGGTAGATCGGTCCTGTTAGTCTGTTTTGGAGTAGATATGGACCAATGTTATGGTCAGCAATTATTCCAGCACTCTATATATGCTGGTGAGGGTCAAGGACTTGCGCACGTAGATTTTCGTCCACCCAGTTCTCTAATTTTGACGTTCTAAAGCTTCCGATGCGTGCACTTTCGGACTCTTCTTAAAAATGATCAGTTTGTTGTCCTGCGCAACATGCTTAGTGTTGTCGGTGTTTTTTGTATATTATTTAACTCAAAGTATTACATTTATTTTTCAGATGATAAAAGGATATTAAGAAGTGCTATAGATGAAGAGCAATTTGAGAAGTGGTAAGTTTCCTGAACATCTTGAAGCTGCTCTTTTATAAAATAGTGAAGTTAAATGCTCAGATGGATTATTATGATAGACGCAAAATTTAATGGTGGCTGAACGCTGACCACTAGCAGCGAAGCGTGACATAACCATTTATCAAAGGGCGGAGAGAAGCTATATGCAGTAACACGACGAAATGAAAACATTTTATGGGGTATTCCGAGTTCTTTCCGTCTTCAGGCCAGGTGTAGATGTGGTGATGTACCAACGTTTCCGAAGTATACATTGTTCCCGTCTATAGGGTATGCTGAATGAGTTAAACTGGTGTAGTGCATATATTTAAGTGCTCTGCACGGGGCAATTAGAGGCGCCGAGGCGTGGCCGCTTGAGCGTATGAAATGATATGATTACATAGTGGTTAAGAGGAAAAATAAAACTAGGAAGATGAACTGAAAGAATGGCTTTCCATTTTAGAACAGTGTAAGTATTGGAAAACTCAACGCTCTGAAAAGAAATGTATTGGAAACGATTAGCCTAGAAGAGCAAAAAGAGGCGTCTTCATAAATTGCATGCTTTAACGTCATCTACATGTTGTGTGGAGTAGCTCTGACTATCTTAGCTTTACCACTTGTGCAAAAGTAATTCAGAATCAACAGCACCTGAGAGGTTATTTCCATAAGAGTCTATGTATAATAATTGAATCTGTTATTTCAGAAACCACCTAAGTGAGCATTTTTCAACATTGGGAAAACTATTAAAAAAAACCAACCTGTTTTGCAGCTTACGTATAGGTCTAGTGTCCTTCAAATATTTTTTTTTTACCAAATGAAAAATATACTATTGAAATAATCTTCCCTTAGGATTTTGAGTCGTAAATTTTTGATAATATTGCACTTAGCTGGTTTCTGCAACAAATGAGTGTATCCAAAGTGATCTTTTAACAATTATTATTAAAATTAAGTCAGAACATTATTTTTTACCTATTTTGGTATCAAAGGTAAGTAACAAGACACACTTAGGTGTAAAAGGAGTGTTTATATTAGGCCTAAATCGAAAAATACAATTAGTCTACACGCTACAGTATATCTATACACAAAGATGTGGCCTTATTCACTTAATCAGCTTCTGGCAAGCCTTCTGGCAACTCCTCGTCAATTGTTAGCCATTGCATAATAAGTGTCATAGAAGGCTTCATATGCAACAGTGTACTCCATCTTTTTTTTTTTTTTTTTTTTTTTTTTTTTTTTTTTTTTTTTTTTGATTGGGACCTAAAACCAAAAGTCTCACTGTGCAAAACATGATAAATTTTAAAATTTGTTAATCCCTACAAAAATGTTTAGCTAAAAGTAAAATATAAACGCTTCAAATAACCTTGGTAAAATAAAAGTAAACATACCTTCCCCAAAGGATAAGGTTTTTCTGTTGGTAGTTCCGGAGGGCTGGCAGTTTTTAGCAATGTTCAGGTGAATGTTAATCCTTCAATGAACTCGCCTGCGACCACTTTTCCCGGAGTATCCTTGTTCTAGAGGAACTGCTTATACTTGGACACTTTGAATGGCTGTTTATTTTCTTTGGGTACCTTCCTGCCTGATGTTTCGTCCGAATTTGGCATTTTCTTCTATTATTTTGGCCACCACATTTTGAAACTGAGAACATCGTCTGATGTAAGCTGATATACAGTAAATCGGCCTCACTAGCTTTTATCATGAGCTCTGCATATTCATCAGGAGTATAAATCTTGTCCATCTTTCTCAAGAGACGCTTTATGCTTCCAAAATCTGTCACATGGATAACATGAGTGGCCACGTACAGGGTAGTTGTGAGCTATTGTCACAGTGAGTCACAAAATACATGATGTCATCAGGGCTGCCAACCGACACGAGAAAATTTACCGCAGAAAGAATCTAAGCGACAGTGCTTGGGTTCTTTCTGAAGTAAACGGATTATTTTCAAGGCTGAAATAGCACTGCTGATATGAAACATAGGTTTTTTCTGCACTCAAAGATGTATTTACCTTTAAATTGTACAGTACTACCAAAACCACATTCTTTGATATTTTGTCTCTTAGGTGGTTTCTGAAATAAACGATTCAATTACATTTGTCATTAAATGCGTGAAGTACATAGCATTTTATTCTAAATCTTCAAATGTGGGATACCTTGGAATTCCGTACACTTTGAACACACACACACACACACACACACACACACACACACACACACACACACACACACACACACACACACACACACACACACACACACATATATATATATATATATATATATATATATATATATTTGCGTGTTCCACAACCTCCTCATTTGAGTAATGCCAATCATACATGAGCCCTTTTGTTTTCTTTTATTCCGGAAGCCCCTATACGTGTATTTCCAGTGAAAGCATGGCGTCGAATTTTTGGTTGACTGTACATGGTACAAAATGTAACGAGTTTTTCTTCTTTTACTGAAAAATAGCGTATGGTAGATGAATGCGAATTTCTGGAGAAAATTACGTAGTTGTAACGGATCAGACATTTTTATTATGGCGATAGCAAGCAATAAAGCTATATTTTAGCAGCTTGGTTAGTAATTTTTTCATAATGCACATGTTTGTTTTTGTGCTAGGTAATGTAACACTAGAGACGTCAGTAATTGTAATTTATTGCTGAACTAAGGAAAATTAATGCACATTTTCTCCTTTTTCTGCCGACACTAAAAGCTGTATTTGCACGCGATATGTAAAGGTCATGCTACGGAGTAAGAACTGCTTTAACATCAAACGCTTTGCTCACAAAAAGATACGATCTGTGTTGTCGAAATTAAATCTTTATGTAATTAACTATACAATTTGACATTAACATATTACTGTGATTCAATAAGAGAAGCACTTAAATGCATGTTATATGTAGTTACGGACAATGAAAAGAAATCAAGGACTTATGCATGTAAGACGTAGGAACTGTATTTCTTGTTAGTTACGCTAATTATTAATTTTATTAATTTTATGAATATAGTTTCAATAGTCTTTGAATTATAGTATTATTATTAGCAAGAATCTAACATTCACTTGGATGGTTTTTGATTACCGTTTATGAAACCTTCACATTTAAATGCTTTTCTGATTTTTAGCATTTTCATCCGCTATTCATTTAGGATTGAACAAGACATCCTGCTACAGACATCGATAGTTCATCATTCTATGCATCTCTCTTCTCCAAGTGGTTCTTGGCCTGTCCTGAGATGACCAATCTAAAAAGGTCTTGGTCCACCTATCATGCTCCATTCTTCTAACATGTCCATCCCTCTCAATTCTCTCTGCCATATGTAGAAGTTGGAATGTACAAAAGGTAAGTGGAAAGCAAACAGAGATAGAGAAAGATTTATTCTTCAGGAATTATAAATAAAAAGAGAGCATAAAGAGAACTGTTTGAGATTACATCCATTTCTGTAGTGGAGTATCAAAACAAAGAACCAAACTTAGGTGGCTGTTTTAGATCAGTAAATGTAAATGTGGAATTGCTTTGTGGCTGCAGTAGAGTACAGTGTTACATCATGTCCTTATACAGGTTGTTTCAAAACGACATCGGACGAGTATATCCATTGCGTAGTTTATAACTTGACTAGTCTGAATTTCGGTGTCGCAGCTTCGAAGTTCTGTTAGGTAATAGTTTTATGCAGCATTAAATATTACATGATTTTGTGATTAGGCAGCGTAGGAACCACTGGTGTGTGAACCTCAAAAGTTAATATTTGGACGCACCAGCCACAAAAACAAATGCATTATCTCTTGCTCTTTATCAGTGACCCTAGCCTACCTTAGAGGTAATGAGGCAAAGGGCAGTTATTTGTGCAATAATCCACTAATAACTCGGACAGTTGCAAGGTTGCCTTTCACTGTAAAACTACAAATTTCACAGTAACAGGAATGATTTTGCGCGTACCTAGATAGAAAATTCAAGCAATATGGAGCGCTATACCAACGCCGAAGTGACGGATATGCTTTTGATGTATGGAAGCCTGAATGGAGTTCCAGGAACGCACGATTAATTTGGTTTCATTTAAAATATGAATTGTAAAAATAGTTACATAAATAATAATACTTACTTGTTTAACTTTAGAGCATTTTGTTTTGATCTTAATTGTACAATACTTTCAACCACTTACTCTAAATATCAACAGCTTCCGTTTCAGTTACAAATGATTTATTTAGTATTATCAAACACGTGAGATAAAATGCTCGTCTCACTGTATAAGCCTTTAGTTTGGTTAAATTATCTACAATTTTTTGACGTTTTATGTTCTGTTTATCATTTAATACTTCCATCCATAACCTCACTAACATTAACTTCCTTCTAAAAGGTATAAGTTGCATATATCTACCAGCTTATTTGCCATCATGGACTGCAATAACGGAATTTTGGAACACATAAAACACTCATAAGCAATAAAGCAATAATTTCTTTATTGCGGTTTCATAAGCCAAAGAAGTTCACAATAGCAGCAAGCTACTGCGGAGTATGCCGGTATGTTTAAAACAGTTACAGCACGCGGCACGGCATATGAACTATACCTGCGAACTCCAACAGCATGTGACACGCGTCGCTGTTCCTGTCACAGCCTAATCCACACTCATTCTGGAGCATTTTCTTTATGTGGCTCTATTGACAATGAAAACTTATGTCACAAAGAAGCTGAACAAGTACTTCTGTAGGTTCGTTCGGTGTCGTTTTGAAACAGCCTGTATATCCTAAAAATTATACCAGAACTATAAACTATAGTAATTTTTGTCGTTTTATAAACCACCGGCAAGATAAAGCAAAATTAATTGCAATAAATAATTTTGTAATATTGAGATAAAGGCGTAAGGTAGGTAACGTGAGTTGCAGTGACCAGATGATTTAACCTGACTAACAAATTTAAGAGTTAAGGAAAACCAAGTGTAAGTCAAAATTAACTAAGGTATTTGGGCATCTCCTTGAACTCAGTTAACATACAAGAGCCTCTCTTCTGGTTTCACTAATGAATAATTGAGTACGTTGGGTATTCGCAAGGTTAATAGCAAACTTTCAGTTTTACCAATTCTTAAAATCAAGAAACAGAAAGACACGTCCTAAAGCAAATGACTGTCTTCGGATGCAAATAAGAAGCCTAAGGTTTGGCAGCGTATAATATAGGAATTTTAGTGGGGTAATAATGAAGTAGGTGTAAGTTCTGACGTTTTTATCTACTTGCCTAACAATCTTACTCTTGTACAGAATTCCCCTAGGAGAGGGGATGCGTCACCTTCAGCTGCAGTGGTGCGGCCGCTGCGTACTCCTAGCACTCGTGCTCTGACGTCACTAGAGGAACCTCGGGCCGAACATTCAAGCCCCTCCCTGATTGGGTTTTCTTCGGATTGGTTTGGAATCGAGGGGGCAGTGGTTCCCTGTACCCGTGGGAGATCGGGCACGTCTGCGGACGGGGTTGACGTTAGCCATATATTCCCGCTAGTAGAAGGTGTGATGGAACACCGGGCGGCCCCACCGAGGTCATATCGGTAACCTTTTCCTTTGGGATTGATGCGTGTAAGTGGCGTATCTACTTCCATCCCGTCTTGAGTCCACAGGACCAGATACGGTGGGCTTTCTAGTCTCTAGGTGTTGTCCTATGGAAAGCCCCACAATCATAAGCGATTATCGACAGTCCATAGCGACTATAGACCGCGCTCGGACTATCACGTACACGGCAGCTGAAATGGGATTTGCCGCTCAGCATTCTAGCAAAAGTTGCGTTTTTCGATGGCTACCTTAATGGTTAATGTTACTGGTGACAATTTTTAATAACAATTTAATCCTACAACCCCTAATAGTAGCCATCTCGCTTTAAACATCACATTTATTACCCTCCATTAAATTTATCAACCAACTATATTTCTTATGGATAACCACTAAAGCAGACAGTAGCAAATCCATCAAACATGAAGATATTAGAGACTTTTATAATGTTCTTACACTATGAAACTCGTTAAACTTTATCTGTAAAACTCTTAATTGGTTCACAAACCTGGTGAGGTTCACTCGCATGACTCTCTCTGTATATTTTGAGTTTATTCAAACTGATAACAGAGCACAAGCATAGTGTATATCTAACTTAACAAATTGTTACTATAAGGATAAATCAAAATACAACATGTTTCTGAAAACAAAGTTCTCACCATATAGGCATAATGATTGAGCAACCTACAAATATTGCCAGCCGGCTAATTGGAAAATCCTTGGGTGCTGGTTCGGTTACCTGATTAAAAGTCACTATTTCACTTCTCCTACTCTGCCTCAGGACACAGGACCGAAGCCTTCCGTACCCAGGTAAGCTTAGCGGGTAACAACTCCCAAGCCTCCCGCGAAACCGGTGTAATTAGCCAGCAGGTGGGTGGAATGGGTATGCCCAATTTTTTCCTTGATTTATTTTAATGTACAGCAAATAAGTTCACTGTTAACATGTTTTCCAACGAGACTGAAATTACGGTGAATAGGACAGGAAGGAAAATTCTAATTCAGAACGATTACACTTTCGGATTCCAAAAGTGTTTAAAAAGCGGGGTAGCGCGACGGACGTGCAATGCTAAAAATTGCAGAAGTTTTATTAAAACATTTTCCATTGAAGAAATAGATGTCTTGCGTATTCAAGAGGACCATAACCATGCGGCAACACCTAGTGAAAAAATGCAGACAGATAGTGCTTTGTGATCTGAATAGAAAAGCCACAGAAGATATATGGGAAACTAATATACCAGCAACTGAAGAGAGAAAACACGGAAGAAGTAACCACTGGAGTTGTCCACAGTTTCCGTAAGTCCATATACAAAGCTAGGCATAAAATTCTGCCAAAATTGCCCACAAGTATAGAAAAGGTTAATGATGTTCTGAACATTAAATGTGAAAACTGTAGATGGAACCGCCCTGTTGCTACACAATGAACGAAGAACGAAGAACGTTCTAATATTTTGTGAATCCGGAAATCTTAGAGTACACAGTGTGACACAATATATGTTGATGGAACTTTCAAGTATTCCACAAGGTTTATTCGGCCAGCTATTTACAATCTATGGGCCCGTTAATGGACATTACATTCCAATGGTATTTTCTTTTCTGAAGGACAAGAAAACTTTATAATATCAGCAGGTATTTTCAAGATTTGTTGATAAATGTCATAAGATAGGTCAGAAATTCTCTCCATAAACATTTCTTTTTGACTTTGAAGAAAGCATCATGAATTCTGGAAGAGAAATGTGGAGTGATGTTAAAATCCAAGGATATAAGTTTCATGTAACACAAAGCTGGTGGCGATAGATACAGAACTTGTGACTTGCACTTGAATAATGCTTCAGAAATGAAATCGGAAAATTTCTGAACTACGTATTTGGTTTGCCAATGCAGGATCCTAAATGATTGGAGACTGTTTTGCTGAAGACTTCATGGCAGTGATGCCTGTCTCGGAAAACCTACAGATGTTTTGGGACTACTTAGTGGAAACTTACATACACGAAAATGCACCCTTTCCTCCTTCCATGTGGGCAGAACTAAGTTGAAATAGAGAACTACCAACGCTTGCGAAAGTTTCCCCAACAAATATAACCAGTTTTACTCCTGCAGCCCAGATCTGTATTGATTTCTGGTAGAACTCAAGCAAATGCAGCTGGATACTAAAATTGCAATTAATTCCTCAATAAATAAAAGACAGGAAAAGTGTTATCCACACTTAAAACTCATGATGAAGTAGAAAAGTTGAAAGTTGGAAATATTTCAAGAACGGAGTACGCGAAGTAAATTTCGTATAGAACAAAACCTGGAAATACATGGAAATAAACTCTAAAAGAAAAAATAACACTTGTTTTAATGATGAAAATAGATGTTACAGTGTGATATAAGCTTAAAAAGTCACAATAAAAGCATCTTAATGTGGATCCACTGTGAGTAAATTACAGAAAATAAAGAAATAATGACGAAGCAGATAAATGTAGAATCTTTTGGGGTGCAAGACAGTTTGCTACCTCGTGGTGCACCCTGGGTAACGCTAAACGAACTGAAACTACTAATTCAAGTGTACGCATTAGAGGTTCATTTTCTTTTGGTACTAGAGCCGTGTTTCTTTGTTATTAATCATAACCCCCCCCCCCCAAAAAAAAAGAAATTGTAACATCTTCCACTAGATGTATCTAATGCTTCATTAAATATTGTAAATGCCAAACTGGTACTGTTACCTGTTTCGACCGGGAGCCTATGGACTTATGTAATTAGGGACGGGAACCGGGAGGTTTGGAGGCTATGTAATTAGGGGACATTTAAGGTTCCGGGAGGCTTCGGGGCTATTTTTCTGACCGCGGGAGGCTTCGGTACCGTACCCCTCCCTCGCAGCTCCGTATTAACCACTATTAAACTTAGCGTAGGTGAGTTATTTAGAGGTTCCGCCAGCTTGTGTAGTAAAGAATAATTGACAAGCAATTACATATAAGCTATGTTTAATGATATTTTAAGTGCCAGTAATCGGCATAATCATTGCCGTATACTTTTCAGAAGTGAGTAACTGATCATGCCATTTAATATTTATAGTTTATTGTAAACATTTCACAAAAATCATTGCACTGAAATACCACATTACATCCAACATGCGTTAAGTCTTTAATTAATGAACACCTCCACGGCCACCGCCACCGCCGCCACCACCACCACCAATAATAACAGTAATAATAATATTAATAATAGTAACAGTTGTAGTAGTAATAATAACAATAATATCAATAATAATAACAATAACAATAATAATAGTCATCATTTTGATGATCGTGATCTTGATAATTATAATAGATTATATAAATATATTATAAAATATTATAATTGTCATTACCATCTTTATTTGGAAAATAATTATGGGATATTACATTAATTGCGTAGCACAGGCTAATGAATCAAAGGGTCATATTATATATGTTTTGTACAACATACTTAATTTAGTAATCCTTACACATACAACGGAATAGCATTCTAAATCCCGTAAAGGTACGTTTAAGTACAAAAACACTTCAACAATAATTACTTTAGTAACTTATTCTGAATATACGAACTTCCATACTTAAGTAATCAAGTTAAGCTACCTTTCACCCATTGCAATCAAGCATTAGTGTACATCTTCTAAGCATTATACCTTGCATAATTTTCAATTAAGAATAAACATACAGATTATAGTCATATTAAGGCGTCAGAAATGAGATTCCTCACTTCATTGTTCATATAATTTCGCCGAAACCTTGTGACAGAAGTCAGAGTTCTCCGTGGGCAGAGACAGATAGTGGCGCGCAGTGCTGAACGCTTGCCGAGAGGGAGAGGGAAACAGCGAGAGAAAGAGACAGAGGTAGTTCGCTCTTTTTCTCGCTGCGTCGCGATTGTTATCGAACAATCGATTACATTCTGGAACAATGACTGGAGGTATAAAACGCCGCAGGTTTCGGAACGGATGGAGTTGCTAGTTGTGTGGTGGAGTTGTGTAGTTGTATGAGTGTGTGTGTGTGTGAGGGTTATTGTACAGTGCCGCAGTAATTTTCTTTTGTTGGTTTGAGTATGGCGGGAATAATGAGACGATCTTAGAGATTGCGTTTGTCTATGTTACGTCATTTTGCTGCTGTCAAGAGGTGTACTGAGTGCCCTTTTACTGAAATAAAAAGGATTTAAAATTTCTGTAAACAAGACTTTGTACCAAAAATCCACTAAGCCACAATATACAAAACTAGATAAAACAAAATATCAAGAAGTTACAAATAGATTTAATTCAATTTGTGATTTTGTGGGTTCGTAAAATTAAATGTCTAATTTGCCTAAATTTAAAATGCTCTTTATTTTGGTAAAAGGACGCTTTGTTCACCCCTTACAGTAGCGAATTGACGTTACAACACAAACGCAGTCCCCAAGGTCATCTGCCACACGTCTACACAGCTGCATACTCGATTAACAAAAGCAACTCGCAATTGACTGGCATCTCTACTCATGTGGCTTTTATACCTCCAGTCATTGTGCCTAGAAAGCCACCGACCTTTCGAGGCCTTACACTGCGGCAAGAGAAGGAAGGAACCTTCCAGACATCACTCTGTGCCTTTCTCTCGCCGCCTCTGTCTGTCTGTCTCTGTCTGTCTGTCTGTCTGTCTGTCTCTCTCTCTCTCTCGGCAAGTTTACATCGCTCGCCTATGTATCGGCCGTGGCCTGCGGCAGAAACGAAACAATGGGATGGGTGACAGTATGCAATACGAATACAGGCATAAATGGAAAGAATGGATGTTAGGAGAAAACAAAGAATAATTGAATCACATAAACCAAGAGAACGAGATGAACCTGGACGATCAAGGTACAGACAGATGGGATGAGGCCGGAACAGTACTCCGTCTGAATCATGAAAGAACGAATAATAAAATGGAGTATATATCATTAGATCGAGAAACAATTAAAACTAAATGTCACTGTACTTGCCTCCTATGCGGCTACAGTTTAACAGTAGAGTAGCCGTAGTTTTTCAAAATCACTGGCAATTGTGGCGACTCCAGTATGCGAGCCGTGCACACGAAAATGAGCGAGGTGATTCCAAACGAGTAAAATACTGTGCAGGACCAAGCGCTGTGTAATTACGGGTTGCGAGAACGTCAGATAAGGGAGATAAGCTAGTGACTTGTGGCAATGCTTGCATAAACAGAAATCATCATGTGAGATTGTTGTTATTTCTTACACGAGCGAAGCAGACGATGATCTGGACGACATCACAGAGCTTCACCAGAGCCCCTTTGAGTAGCCCACCAAGGTCATGCCTTATATCACTCCCTTTAAGCTGGATGGGACTCCCTGCTTAGCTTAGCTTCTTTAAATCCAGGGACCAGCTGAAGTACGACTACTCTAAGAGAAGAGTTTTAAGTGAAATAAATGAAACTGTTCTGGTTATGTGATGGCAAAACATATCGGGTACTTTTATTTGGGTTCACTGTTCTAATAATCTGAAAGAAAAATGGAAACACCCTATATAAACTAAACCATATAAACTAAACCATGTAAACCTAACCACAATACAGCCGGATACAATATAATATAATATATTGTTCTCCTGAAACGTTTTACTGCAATGTTTTGGGGGATAAGTTATGAGTTACAGTTTTGAACTTAATCTCCACGTTTTTGTAGCAAACTATGGCAGCAAATGTGCTGCAACTATTACAGCAGGTGTATGAATGCATCTGGCAGGAACTTTGCTATAGGTTAAACACATATGCCAGAATTCCAAATGGCTTTTAACCAAATGATGTCGTATACAGAAAAGAACGTTTCCGAGATTTTCTGCATATTACTACAAGCGTTAACTTTGATTTCCACAGAACTCGCATTAAATTGTCTGAGAACCAGAACGTCATATACAGTAGTTCTATATTTAGTGCATGAATTTCATCGCTTTAAATTTAATTAAATTCTAGTTATTGAACTTGTGGGTTTTTACTAAAATAGCAGCTGTTTATGACTACCATTGATTGCTGGAACTGCAGCATTCGAAGGATATTATTTTTAGAGACTCCCTCCTCGACCACGATGCTTTTCCAACATTTCCTGTAAGTTTTTCATGGACCAAAGTTAATGCTGCTAGCTGTTCGAAGGATCTCGCATTCAATACCCCGCTAACGGATGAAAAATCCTTCTGTAGCCCAGTGTTTATCTTCACAGAGTCTGGAAGGATGAGAGGGAGAGCGAGAGTGGGAGAGAGAGGGTGTGTATTGTCTAATACCTAAATATCAAAGATAAATAGCAACTCCATATACTCATATACACAATAACAAAATTGCTAATTGTCAATATGATCCAGATGTATAGGACTGCTTATATGACTGCTCTAGATAACAAACAGAATAAGAAAAGTTGCAATATAGTTTCTATAAAGGAGTTTTCCTGGTTTAGAGTATTCTGTGTCGTGAAAATTAGAGTTTATCACTTCCAGTGACTGTAGGTGCACCGAAATACCAGGGACAAGTATATTTTCGTGTTTGCATATAGACTAATGTAAATAAAACCAAAACTTTTTGTGTTAGTGCGGTTTTGTGTCTATTATGAGGGTCCCTTGATAACTGGTAAACTTCCATGAACGAATAGAAATCTTTTGTTACAACTTTGTGGGGGGGTAAGCTTCATTATATTGATTTTTGTAGTTTCGTAGAATTAAAAGTCCCAGTTGCAGATATTCAATTCTCATGCAGCAACATTACGTCATACACACAACACAAGCTGTTTACAACATCAGCTCAGCTGTTTATTGCTTACGACTCACTCTTGACGAGTCTTCGCTCCCTAATTAACTCATTGATAATTTCTTGTCTGTTCTAAAAGAAACCAGAAACCCAAATATCTCTATCAATGAAGAAATCACTAGATATTTCCATTTACCTCACTTGTCTGTGTCGGTAGGTCTTTTATCTCCGGCGCTATGTGTATCTGCTTATGCAACCTCTTTATGTCCATGAAACACTAATTTAAACTACAGACATGACGTATGAAAGAATTACTGTGAATAAATAAAGATGTTATATTCGAAAAAGAGCAAACACTTAATTTCCTATTAGCCTGTGGAATGCTGTACGCGTATGTTTATGAATGAATGCTGGATAAGAAGTGTTTATTTACACTGGAGAGTTCAGATCAATATCAATCAGTTGTTCTTTACACAACATTAGAGTAAGAGTTAAAGACTGCAATGGCTTTGTGCGGTGAATTTAGTGGCGAGTCAGTCAGGTATTGCGAAGTCGGGCTCGAAGTATTATTTTTAAGGTGGACACGTTCTTCCAAAAAATTTGGAACAGAAACTAAAATGAGTTATTGCAAGGAGTACTTCCGTTTGAAAACACGGAAAAAGTGTATCAGCTAGATCAACTTGCAATTGAAATGGGACACGAGGTAATACGCCTCCCACCTTACCACTGTGAATGTAATCCAATTGAGCTGGTGTGGTCTCAAATAAAAAGGGGAATTGCAAACAAATAATTATTTTAAACTGACGGACGTTAAAAGACTTGTTCATGAAGAAATTGACAAGGTAACACAACAGGACTAAAAAAATTGCGTAAGGCATGCAGAAAAACTTCAAGAAGACGATTTAAAGAAAGAAATTGCACGTGCCGAGATTTTAGAACCTATAATCATACATTTGCAAGACTGACGATGAAGACAGCGACAATGACGAAATGTCTCCTGACGGAAGTGACATTGACATCGATATGGATGAGCCACTGGCAGTTGAATTGGATTAGAAGAACAGGTAATTCATAAACTATAATTATGTTTATAGTATTTTAAAATACACATAATTTGCAAAGATGCTTCTTCCAATTTTGATTTTGGCGACTGCATCATTGCAAAAGTTTTTAAAATATAATTTGCTTAACCTTACGTCTACGCCAAGCAGACCTGCATGTTATATGAGTGTGCGAGAGAGAGAGGGAAATATAAAAGGAGTGGGGTAACAAGCTGGCAACGCTTAGTGTGATACGGCATCTGATTAGCTGGACTCCAGAACTCTTCCCATATCAAACGCAAAATAGTAGAGTGTGTGACGTTTTCCCCTCCTGTGGATGGTGAAGCTTGTACAAGCAAGTATCTCTGCCTCTCTTTTGTAACAACCTGCGTGTGTATCCGCAGCGGGTGAGGCATTTTAAGAAAATATTTAATGAGACACATTTTTCATAAAACTTGGGATACAACACCCGATTAATTTGTTTCTTTTTTCCTTTAACAAAAAACATAATTAATTTAAGTAGTAAATATAAATAAAGTTAAGACTTTTCAAGATGGAGAGGTAAGAAAAAAAATTACACGTGGCCTTACATATCTTACACAATTTCTTCATTTTAAGGAAGATCTTTTTCAAGAGATTGCGGGGGCTGTGGACATCTCAACTGAGTGCACAATATGCTGCGTGAAAATCTAGCAGTGAAAAAGCTGTGTGCCAGTGGGTGCCGCAATTTCTCACAGTCGGCCATAAGCGCATTCAGAAGAAGAATTCTGCCTAGAGTCTGGCGATGTTTAATTACAAAACTTTTTGCTCCTATTTGTGACCGTGTATGAAAGTTGGGTCCATCATTATACACCAGAGTCAAAGCAGCTGTCAAAACAATGAAAAAACACTGATAAAAGTGCCTCAAAGTAGGCAAGGATCGTTTTGTCTGCTGGTAAGGGGATGGCCACTTTTTCTGTTGTTTTTTTTCATTTATATTCTCAAGGAATAATCCTCATAGACTACTTGAATAAAGGCAAAACCATAACTGGGGCCCATTACTTCATTGCTAGATCGTTTGCAACATGAGTTGGTTGAAGAGGCACCGAGATTCAATCGCAAAATGATGTTCTTTCAGGATAATGCACCATCACACAGGTCAGCAATCGCAGTGGCTAAAGTGCATCAGTGGGCTTTGAATTCGTTCCTTATCCACTTTATTTACCAGACTTAGCCCCAAGTGACTTAGTCCTGTCCCCAAAGTTGAGAATTCGGCTTGGTGGTAAGAAACTGTCTTCGAATGAAAAAGTGACAGTCACCGTCAGACTTTAACGGAACCTATTTTCCGACGGGATGAAATAGTGGAATATCGCTGGAACAAGTGTATAGCCATCATTGAAGACTATGTCAAGAAATTAGCTGTCTCACACACACGCACACGCACACACACGGTGTTCATTTTTACCGTGCAAAATATGACGTCATCAATAGTATCCTGAAAGAGCGAGTATATATACGATTCCCGCAGCAGCTTGCGATCGTATTTGATGTGCTGACAGCAGCTTTGAAACCTCCTCTACTGGTAGGTAATTATACTACGGGGTGTGTCCATAAAATAAGGTTTCCAATTTTATTTAATATAGAAAACGTGTTTATTGTTAATGAATATCACATTGATGGAAAGGCGAAACTTACAGCTATTTTTCAACGTAATCCCCATTGCGATCCATTAACTTTTGCATGCGCTGTGTCAGTTTTTGTATATACCTGTCATAGCACTCTCCCACCAAGTTGCGCAGGTAGCGCTCAACCTCGTTTTTCAAATCATCGTCGGTCTGGAAACGTATTCCACCCTGATGTGACTTCAACTCAGGAAACAGATGTTAATCACTAGTTGCTAAGTCTGGACCGTACGGGGGATGGGTGAGCATGCCCCATCCTACCTGGACCAGTAGATCAGCCTTGCGTTAATGCAAATATTTCGGTAAAATTCTTGTCAATAGTAGTCTTATTGACTTCAGCGATAAGTTCGCACAGCTCGCGAACTGTCACACGCCGATCTTGAAGCATTTATTGCTCCACTTTTGCAATTGTTTTGGCTGAAACCGAAGGCCGACGAGAACGCTGCTTGTCATGGACGTCTGTACATCTGTCTTTGAACCCTCTGATCCACTTTCGCACGTTTTTGACGTCCATATACTGTGGCCCATAGACTTCGCATAACTGACGATGAATTTCAGTGGGGGTAGTGCACTTGGCACTCAAAAAACGGATCACTGCACGCAACTCGCACTAAGCGGCGGAAGTGATAGGAAGCTGCATTGCAAATGGCTGCCTAGGCACGACTAATGGTTGCAACGGGTTCGTTGTGGTGGGAATTTGAGGGGGTGAAGCCAAGCTACACGGCAGTGTTGCCGGATTTCGCGTAATAGCGTTGGTCACTGTTCCAGCGCCTAGGTGAACGTATTTTACGGACACGCCTCGTAGTAGAGAGGTTGGTCCTGCCACGTAATATAAAGGTGCGGAATTTGGCTGGTACGTAGATACGAAAATGTTGTAATTTGTTTTAATAATTATGAACACAATGAATGACGGATAAATACAAACAATGTATTGCAATTTGTTATTACTCTGTGAAAATATATAACTTAATATAATTTAATAAAGGTTTGCCAAATTAATAACAATATTAGAGTCAAAATATTGTAGTAAAGAAACAGATTTTTTTTATCCCTTCAACAGTGCACTTCATATCGAACGATGAATGAATAAATGAATTGATTAGTAAATTAATGAATGAAACGTGTGATATGATTTTGAAATAAGTCCAGGGTTTCTAGAGCTCAGAGTTACCCGACATTCGTGTTCGTAGGATAAGGGAAAACCTTGTAAAAAGCTTATCCAGATAACTAATTTCTAACGAGATTCGAACTCGCGATCCCTTGAGTATGAGGCACACTCGCTACCCTACATCACGGAGGCGGGCAAGAAAAAAATGTAAATCAACCAAATATGTGCCACTTTTATACGTTTATCAAAACAATAAAACCAATAATTTTTAAAAACTAACATCTGTGAACAGATTCACGGAAACTAGATAGCAAGATATAACAACCCATGGCGCTGTTGCCCTCTATTAGACCTCTAAGGTCTAAGGCCTTCCAACCCGACTGCCGGCCTCACGCCCACTTACGCACTGCAGAGGTGTACGATCCAACCGATACGGAGAGGAAATGTGGTCAGCATCTCCGCATCCCCCAGCTGGAATGTTGGTTTCCGTGACTAAGGCCGCTTACCTAAATGATGCTCATGTGAGCATCATTTCACCCATTCCATTTATCGTAAGATATGACTTATCGATGGAGGACATAAATTACAAAAAAGAACAATTACTATTATAGTAACAACTACAATGCTCTCTGGTGGCAGCACAAAGAAATTCACTGCTTCCAGTTCTATCATAGATGGAGCGACAACGTCCATGACACTTCCTTCTTCTTTACAAATTATTCCAAGGTGTTAACTCAGGAACGGAACGTAAATGAGGATTTTTTTTTATTTATCCAGATTTATGAACCCTATTTTACACAGTGGTATATTAGGTTTATAGTTGATACATAAAAATACACAATTTTAACAAAAATATTTTAAATACTAGAAGGAAGAAAATATGTTATAATCTGATGCATACTAATTTAAACTATTTCAGACGTTTAAACACTGAGTTTATAAACATCATGAAGTACTTATACTGTTGTGGCTTCATTAGCAAGGATGTGAGCGGAGCAGAAAATTCAGTTCCTAGAGAGTCTAGCTTGAATATTAATTCTTGTCTTTCTCTCCAGAAAATGGGACAACAGAAAAGGAGATGAACCACAGTTTGAAATTCTTCACCACACATGCACTTGGGGTTAGATGTTAAGTGAAAACGTGATAAGTATTCACCAAATTTACCATGTCCACTTAAAAATTGTGTCAAAACAAAATTTGGTACAAGAGTTTCACATTTTCCTCTGTCATATACACTAGGGAAAAATAATGTTTTTGTTAAACTTCCATTTGGATTTGTTAGCCATTGTTGGTTCCATTCTTCAAGAATATGTTGATGTATTATTCTCCTTACAGTAGAAATAGGACATAAAGAGTATGTCACAGGAAGATTGGATTCTGCAGCCTTCTTAGCCAAGCAATCAGCTCTCTCGTTACCTAAAATTCCACTGTGTCCTTTAACCCATCCCATGCAAATATGTCCTGGATGGTTTTGAAGCAAGGTTCTGATTTCATGTGCTAATGAAAATGAGGATTATGGCTTACTTAAAAGTTTTATTATATGTAAGTATAATGAATCTAAATATAAGAAACACACCATAAATCCAAGAAGTATATTTTAAAGTATAGAGGGAAACGATTTAAATAGCAATAATGGACAACAAAACATAGTAAATGAGAAGCTATTCAACGTTCTCTTAGAGACTAAGGTAAATTACATAAATCACACGTTCAGAGTAAGTTATCAATGGGATTCGAACCCAGCACCTTCCGAATGCAAGCCTTATACTTTATTTTGTAGATTTACATTCACTTTATGTCTGAGCTATGTTGATTAAGTAATGCCTCTGATTGCGTAAGGGCATTACCATTAACAGCTTAGTCATGCATTATATGATCTCTATAGTGCTATTGAAAACATTAATTTATAACTGGTTGTACATGTTGGAAATATAGGAATCTCTAGATTAATACCATGTCCCACAATAGTATTAAAATCTATCGCGCAAATGCCATTGGACTGCTCAGAAATGCTATTGGTAACGTGTTTGTGCCATCTATCTAGCAATCTGTTGATCACGCCACCCTGGCACATCAATATAATGGAGATAGCGATGTCAGCACCCTCAGCAATTGGAATCTAAGGCTAACATGCAGGTAATCCATAAACACACCGGAATGCAATCCTGTCCAAGCCGGGATTCTAGCGGTGACCCTTGAGCAATCAATTACTTGACATCACAGGATGACATTCGTACGTAATTATGTGGAATCCTTGTACCCACAAGTGAATTGTAAACCTTAAGTAAAATATGATACTATACATAATAAAATATATTAAGATATAATTAATTTTGAGGCAAGGAACCAATAAGTAAACCCCAATAAACAATCAAATCTCAGAATTACGAGCTGCTTTTACTACTTAGGAAACTATATTGACTATTCCTATGATGAATAGTGGCAACGGTGTCATTAAAGCTAGCAAATATCAAAGTATTTGTGGCACAATGCTTAATATAGAATTAGAATGAGAGTAAAAAAGTTAGGCTTTACAGGTAAATCACTGTATTTCAATCATTTCAGTCATGAAAACGGAGAGCAACAAAAAGAAAGAAAAAATAAAGGTTTTGTATCAAAGATGACGAAGTTCGTCTTCAAACTTCCATATTTTAAACATTGCTAGCTCAATGCTAACGTAAAATCAGACTTCCTTTTACACAACTGCAACATTTAGAAACTCTGTACAGTGTTTGTTGAAGGTTCTGTAGCACATAAATGACACCAATGCCTCAAAAATGGCAAATACTTGTTTGAAATTGATTAATGTTTCCAGCATCTATGTTCGCCTGACCAGTTAAATTTGTTGCCCAATTCTTCAAAATCTGTTGGTCGGTTCTTCTTAACCCTACACTTCAAATGACCCCACAAGAAAAAGTCTAAGGGTTTTAGGTCCGCAGATCTTGGTGGCCTTTCAATACTTCCTCCTCTGTCAATCCATCTTCACGAAAATTCATTTTTAAGGTAATTAACCACCTACCATCCATAACTAGGGTGACCATATCTCATGGGCAGAAAAAGAGAACACTTCCATTCCAGTTGTAGCACGGGACTGTTTGATGTCCTTAATAGGGATTTGTAAGATTTATATACAGACATATAGCTCGATACACATGATTAAGCTTTAAGAAAGCAGCCAGCATTAAAGAGTTTAAGAAACAAAATACAATTGGGTTCTTCTTTTATTTCTTTCCAACGGTTATTATAATCCAGCGCACAAACCTGTCACATTCTACAATGTACAATGCTTCCCTTTTTTCCTTTAGATATATTTTACTTTAAGTGATTTGAAGCTCAGTGTTTGTCTGTCTTTCAGTTTTTATAATGTGCATTCCAAAATGGAAGGTGTGTCTCCTGAGTTTGTTTTCACTTCTGGATTAGCGATATTTTTCTGTACAACTGTCATAGGCGACCGGACAAAGTGCAATCTTGCCTCACTCAATTCATCTTCAAAGAACCTTCTGATTATTACTGGAACTGAAATTTGGGATAAAAATAGGATCTGAGCGCAGGGTACATTTTCAGTATTCTACTAACACATGGAAATAATGAAGCCACCGTGTCTTTAAATGGGAAAGCAACTGTTGATATATTATGTCAACAAACTCAAAATAAGATTTCAGTTCTTCAAAACGCAGTGTATAAATAGATAATAAACGGAATATTATCAGTGAGATGGATTATATGTCAGCAGAAAGACCAAAATCAAGGCCACGTTGAACAGTTGTGTAGAACATCTGCTGGACAAACCATTTATTGCGAATTAATAGGTCAGTCAGAGAGTATGCAACGATCAAAGAGTATAGTTGGGTACACAGCCTTTGCCGTGGCTTAAGCTTCTTCGACATGCGATGTCTCAGTGGCCAGAAAGATTATGCAATTTAAAATGAAATTGTATGCCTAGCTGAAAAAAAAGGAAGGGACATTCGCCAAATTTCCAAAATTCCGCCGGACGGTTTTTTAACAGCAGAAAAGAGGACATGTCCGGGAAATAGTGTACATAGGGTCACCCTATACATAATGTGGTGCCTATTACATAAATATAGGTTTCTTCCAATGATAATAGAACATCAAGAGCTTCATCACCATCTCTATCTCGTTTTCGCCTTTCAGACTTTGCCTTATTTTTAACACTTCCAGTTTCATTGAAATTTTTCAAAAAGTTGCTCACCGAGAATAAATAATCCTTTATTCTGAATGAATTTCATTAAACAAGACACGAAACTCTTGAATCCTCCTCCCATCATCATATCCTCCCATCATTAATATTTAAATTGGTTGTCTTTCTGTAAGTCTTTAAGTAAGTTACTTTCAGAAAGATTTTGTAATAATGTAAACATTGTTGTCCTTATTAACTTAGCTTTTGCTTGCATTTCCTCAATCCAAGGCCACATATTGAAGTAGCCTACTGTATTGTTTAATTCAAAACCTATTCAATTTGAAGTAATGATGCGTTTTCCTTTGCTCGGTAAATATGCAATAAGATCCTAATAAATTGAAAGGGTATTGGTTTGTACGTTCTGAGACTTGATAACTGGGGGAATGCATAAAAAAGAAATGTTCTCATTTATCAAAACAAAGCAAACATACTTACACATTTATTTATATCCATAGTAATGTGAGGGCATGATGATAGATTACAGCTTTTCTAACAAATATCACTTCATACAGATGTAAAAGCGCTCGTACACGCATTATTTCATACTTCTCCTTCATCCGGTATACTTGCCGGGTACGATGGACTTTTCTGGAAATGGAATCTTCTTGAAATGTAGTCTGGAGAGCTCTTTTGCGTAGTACCACACAGTTCCGTCCGTCCCAACGACCTCAGCTGGTGATTGGCTTTGAATGTGGGCTATTCTACTCCGTCAGCCAATAACCAACGAGAATATTCCTCTCACCCTCTGTGACAGTATTATAGATGAAACTTTTAAAGACTGTCTTATTCTTCATTACACAAAAATTTAGATATTATCGGGAATTAAAGAGGTCAATATTAATGGTAACTTGAAAAATTACATAAAGCAGAATAGTCAGCATCTAGAAGGAATTGCGTATCTCAACATGACAGCTCATAATGATGCAGATAAGTGTCTAATAAGAACAACAGGTGTACTTGGGAAGACTTACGAAGAGTTTTATGGTCGTAACAGAGAGTATATGGAAGTTCCTAGAGTGTGGACGAAGATACATGTCCGCAAAATCATGAAAAGTTCTGAAAACTACCGCAGTTTTCCATTTCAAAAGGGATCAAAGATGGAACTTCAACACAGAGAACTAAACACCTGTACTTAAAGATTTTCTTAATGTTAGGTAATTTCTTCTTTCTTCTTCTAGAGGCTGTTCCGGTCTCACAACGATCCATCGTTTCCTAGGTCGTCCTAATGATCTTCGTCCTTTCGGTTTATATTCCATTATTTGTTTAGGGATTCTCTTTGGGTCATTCTTCCTAAATGTTGGAGCCAATTTTCTCTATATTACATTAATTTTAATAAAACAGAACTGATGTTTAATTCATTTCTTATGTCTTCAGTTCTAAGTTGATATTCCCTTGCAAATCCCTTAACAGATCTTAGGAAACGCATTTCTGCTGCTTGTAGTTTACTAAAATCTTTGTTTCTTAATGTCCATGTCTCGCTTCCATATAGCAAGACAGGGAGTGCCATGACAGAATAAAATTTTAATTTTCTGATATAAAGCAGAAAATAAGTAAGTTTCAAGCAGTAACTGGAACAATTAAGAGAACACTAAAAGGTAAAACAAGAAGAGAATTTCAAATAATTTTTTTGAGTTAGTTAGGTAACTTGTATTTTCAAAAATCATGTGTGTAAGTATGGTGTTGAAAAATTGAATCATAATTTAAGAATTCAATGCCTCACGTGTAACTAGAAGCATTGAGATTAAAATGCAATATACATCTTCCTGATTTATTAATTAAATGGGAAATTAAGCGAAACATCAGCGACATAAGGAATGATGCAAATGCTATGAAGAATCGCAGAATTAGCCATTGGTGAAAATGTTAAGTAAAGTTGGAGCTCATATGCATCTCTGTACGGAAACCTGGAGTTTCATCCCAGGAGGTAAAGGTCTCATTTTCCTGCTAACGAAGAATGGAGCTGAGCGGAGTTCTTGTGGAAAGTCATAATAAGCTTCTCTTTGGATGCTGCGTAAAGAGGGAATGAGGTATCATCTCCTCCTGATAATGCAAGTCGTTGTTCACATAATTACCGGCTCATTGTCTTCCATCAGAACGTCATTACTGTTCCTTACCCAGCAGCACTCTACGGAATTGTTATTTTTACAATCAATATAACGTATAGGCAGTGTAAAACTTGCTTCAGATCGAGATCTTCTCGTTAGAGAACGAAATGAGGACAACACCATTCAAAGGTGTTTCATTAAATTCTTGAGAGAAATGTGATGTGAATGTAATATAATTTTTAGGTGTCAAAGGTCATTGTTCCTTTAAGGGAGCAATTAAACTTTTACAGAATTCTTCTTTTCATCTTCCTAAGTCATGGTTTGTCTTTTAATGGTAAGGTTCCCTCTCTAACCAATGAAAACGGAAAAGATTTTCTTTCACCTTTTAACTTTTATTAGGGAGTGGGCATCAGACCCATTCCGCATCAAAGGCTATCAGAATTGCTCTTTTCATCTCGCCCCTTTTCCGACCTGATTCCGTCTTTTTCATTGTTATTTAAAACACAGTGTGTTAATAGTATATCAAGGTTAAGGTTTTTAGAACAGATGTACAATATTTATTTTGTCTTGCGTAAATTTATCAGGTTGAATTTATCGCATGCACGTCCTTATACTTCACTCACTTTATTCTCTAGCCTCATTCCTATCAAACATATGAGGAATATTTCACCATCTTTCGCTTCCATATAGAAACATTAAATTTACTATTACATTACGTAGTCACATTTTAATTTCTTCCAGTATTAATTCCTAAGATATCCCTTTAATGCCTGGTTTCTGAGTTATATTTAGTAACGCTTCCTTATTAAACCTATAAACTGGTATTTAAAATCCTTAGATTAGCTACAAAATAAGAATGAACATGGTTGAGCCAATACTGTCGTGGTGTTGCCAGTTCCATGGCTAGCGCGCGGCAGAGATGTCTCAACCTAGCAAGTATCATACAGATGCTGAGATGTACATTGATACAGATGCTGACAGAGAAGTTCCCTTAATATTTCACACAATCCGAACCTTAAAACCTTGAACTGCAGAACTGTTCGTTTACATAGCCATTGTTCATATGCACACAGAACAAAATGATTCAAATTAGATACGTTCTACGAAATAATGTGTTTGCTATAGTGAAACAAATAGTGAGACATTTCATCGATTTGTGAATATAGTTTCTATTTTAATGATGCGATATTTGCATACTGTCTGTAATGGACTTTAAACCAAGTTTTGTTTATGGAAAATCCTCCTAATTTAGTAAATTGTTTGCCTTTAGCAATGAATGAGCACAGTGAGCACACACGTAATAAGCTTTTTAACATTAATTCTTGAATCTGAGCGAAATTTTTACCTGGAAAATGTATTTAATTGACATCTGTTTGAAAAAGGAATGCACATTAACAAGAATATTTGTAGCTTATGAGTAGTGTCGAAGTTGCTACTAGGCGCACCAGTACCAGGCCTGCTAAGCGGTATATTTACTAACTTTGTAAAGCACGGTGCGCTCTTAAAGGATCACCACTTTACTGAATGCAGGGTACAAAATGCAACTGCAGCAGAGCACGTGTGTGCTTTTTTTCACTGACAGTTAATAATTCTTTTCTTTATAGTCATTCCATATCTCCGAAACCAGATGTGCTACAAACACGGGGGTTTGAACAGTAATCCTCAGAAAAAAGCTCTGATATATGGGAAAAACAGAACAATTCTATAATTGGTATCTTTAAAGCGCACAAAGAAATTAGTCTATGGTTCGACAAATCGAGCCAGTATGCGTGCTTAACTGTACAACGTTGCACGCACCGCTTTTTTTTTTTTTTTTTTTTTTTAATGTTGCATATGAACCATTGATACAGTCAAGCAAAGTTTAACTACTCCCACTACATATAAAATTGAAGCTTATGGAGGGTTTTGTGTAAGCTTTAGATGCGAATGGTTCTGCATTTTTTTTATTTTTTTTTTATTTTTTTCATGTTTTTTTTTTGTTTGTTTATTTATTTAAGACGGGAATGGGTACCGGGTAAGAATTTTTTTTTCTTGTTTTATTGGCTTGTACTGTGAGACAAATGAAGGGTTCTATTTGTTTAGATGGTTCTTAGATCTACATTTGTTCCAAATGATAAATGTATGGCTCCAGAGAACGTAAGGTTTTCTTCCGTATAGAGGTCCATCTCTGCTCTTTCAAAAATATACGTAGGTGCTTTCCCAACACAGTGGCTCCTCGCCTTACTTTTATCAGCCAATGTAGTGCACCAGCAACCAACCACACAGCAAAATTGTGAAATTTCTTGTCCTTGAAACGAAACTCCAGTTGTACCAGCTGTGGTACCGAACGTAAGTATTCTTCTGGACGAAGTTTATGTAATGTGTCTTGGATGGAGGTCCAAATCAAGTCAGCCCGCTGACAGTTGTACAAGCGATGTTCAAGTGTATCATCTTCCACACATACGCCACAGATATTCGAATTCACTCTCCCGTGACGCCACATCTTTTCTGCAGTTAGAACCGTTTCATTAACCACTTCATAAACCGTTTCTCTCCATATCGGCGGAAGGTTACAGTTGGTTGCATTGGCCCAAACGCATTTCCAGTCACGACTGTATTTTGTTTCTACATTAGGTCGTTGAATACCTGGCTTCGTCAAGTGACGATAGAGGTTCTTGGTAGTCAGAAAATTCTCCAGTCGCTCCCCAGAATTTTCAAGAGCACGAAGCTTGGCAACCAAACGATTAAATTCCCGAGTCGGTCTCTCCACGGTATGTAACTGGTCATACCAAAACTTCTTGTCAATCGGAGACTCACTGCTAAGTAACGAGGACAATCCTCTCTTTCCCAACAGCGCCATACACTTGTTGTCAACATCCACTAGACCACAACCACCTTTCTTTAGAGGAAGACGCAATTGCGGGCGAGCAACTCGATATGCTTTCCCCGTCCACAGGAAGTATCCGAGCAGAGTCTCAAAACGTTGGGCGAACTGCTTAGGGAGCGGCAAAATCTGCGCTACATACCACAGTTTACTCAAGGCATAAGTATGAATGTACCAGACGCGTTGCAACAACGTTAGCTTTCGAGAGCGATCTTCATGTAAGTTAAAACGTAGCGCGTTGATCTTCTGGGTCCAATTAAGAGAAATCATTTCTGATATGTTAGAGGTAAATATAACCCCTAGTATAGTGGTCTGTGGAACCACTTTCATATGCAGCAAAGTTGGTGGATGTTCCCAGGTACCTAGTGGAAGGATTTCTGATTTGTGGGCGTTGAGCTGAGCTCCCGAAAGTTGACTGTAAGTCACAATCGCCGTGGCTATCTCCTCCATATCCTGGTGATCTTTGGCCAAAACCGTCACGTCATCCGCGTAAGCCATTACTTTAAGGCGTTCCCCAGCTATATTTAAGCCTTGCAGTCTATCTTGTAGCATTTGGAGGATTGGATTGAGTGTCAAGGAAAACAGTCCCATAGATAAGGGACACCCCTGCCTGACTGATTGTCGTATTGGAATAGGTGTCGACAGAAAGCCGTTACAAAGTATTCTTGACGACGCTTGGCGATAGAGCCCTTGAATCGCCGCTACCATTTGTTGAGGTACCCCAGCTGCGCGCAAACACCGCCAAATATACCAGTGCTGAACTCCATCAAAAGCTCTATGAAAATCCAGATTAACTAATGCCAAGAAGCTATGGTGCTGCTCAAGATGGACGACCACATCTCTTAATTCTGTAAGGGCACCAATAATGTTCTTGCGTTGAAGAGCTGTTTGATTAACATGGAGCACCTCCTCAAATGCTGGTTTTAGTCTGCTGGCCAAAAGCTTCGCAAAGATTTTGTAATCTGAATTAAGCAGTGTTATTGGGCGAAAGTCCATTGCTGCCTGAGAGCAGTGTTTCCGCGGGAGTAAAATTATAATTCCATCCGCGAAATGTTCTGGAAACCAGCCTCCATCCCATAATTCCTGTAACACTGCAACAAACTCATCCTTAATTATCGGCCAGAATGCAAGATAAAATTCATAAGAAAGACTATCCGGACCAGGCACCGTATTGCGTTTCAAATGTTGCACCACTTGATGTACTTCTCGTTCCGTAATGGGACCTTGTAGATTCTCCTCCGTGGACTGACTAATGTGAGCCACGGGGCTACTCAGGGCCGCCGCGCTAACCATGGGTTCCGCTTGAGCCTCGCCAAATAGGCGCTGGTATTACTCCTGAAGATAAGGCAATAGCTGGCGTGTCCCGTGTAACACCACACCAGTAGCAGCGTCAGTGAGTGATGAAATGTACTTGGCCTGTCCATGAGAGCGTGCCTTAGCCAATGAATAAAAGGAGGCTTGTTCATCGGAGAGAGCGTGCCACAAGGGGGACCGAATGGCGCAACCCTGCAGCATTTGATCTTGTTTGCTTTTAATTATTTCCTTTATTCTCCTGATAGCCGGAGCGACCTCGGCACCTCGATTCTGCTGCTCATGTAGATTCCAAAGCACCTCATTGTAAAATTGCATCACCTCTCTTCTTTCACGGGCCTTCTCAAAATTAATTGTTTTGAAGAATGCTTTGATGGCCGGTTTTGCCGTAACGGCCCACCATTCTGATTTACGGTAGGCACGGTGATACGAGGGTTTTAAAGCTGCCCTTCTTGTAGCAAAATGCAATCGACAGTCCTCATCCTGAAATAGGGTTGAATTGATTTTCCAGTAACTCCTTCCAGTATCTAGACTAGGAGCCGTGAGTTTTAGGGCACACGTCACGGCGTGGTGGTCACTAAAGGCAACGGGATGAACATCAATGCGCTGGAAATGGGGAACCAAGGTGTCAGATAAATAAAAACGATCCAGTCGGGATGCAGAGGCGCCTCGGAAAAAGGTAAATTGCACCGTGTTACCATGCTGCAGCTCCCAGGCATCACGTAGATGTAATTGCGTCACTAACTGCATAAGCATTGGGCTGAGATTGGCAGCGCCTTTCTGATCCTTAGCCTGAAGCGTACAGTTGAAATCCCCTGCAATAATACACTCCTTACCGGAAAGTAGATGGGCTGTCAACGCCTGTTGAAAGCACTGCTCACGTTCCTGTCGTCGATTGGAACCGGACGGAGCATAAACGTTAATCAGAGCAATGTTATCCAGCACAGCTGATACGACGCTCCCCGATGGATGTAATTGAAAGTCAGAACACTAGATACCACGGCGATAGAGTAGGGCAGTGCCTCTGCCTTCTGGACCCAAGTTAACCACATGATTATAATTATACAGGGCTGACAAATTATGCGTATTAACCTCCTGCAAGAAACACACGTCCACGTCATGCGTCGTGAGGAACTGATGTAACAATTTTTGATTTCGTAGATTTCTAATGCCGTTAACATTGACAGTAGCCAATATTTGAATACGAGGTAGCGTAGTCATGAGACTCCAGAAATACAAGGCAGGGAGAAACCAGTGCAGGGGTGTGATAATGGTTCGGACAACTATTGAGAAATTGAAACTTTAGCTAGCGCGTCCGGTGGTTTGAGACGAGGGTCTCTGGAAGCGAGCACTACTCGAGGTTGTCCAGGACTACCAGTTGCGTCTACTGTCACAGACACTGATTGCAATGCATCTCCCGGAACCTTCCCTGACACCACCTCCATTGCAGATTTATCACCGTCTTCTAGAGTCGACTCATCAGCGCTCGCCATCGACGGTGCGTCCTGCGTGACTGAAGCACTCCATTCTCCAGCAGACTGGGCGGTTTTCGACTTCTTGGCTTTCTTTCGTGAATTGGTCCCCGAAGATATATGGGTAGGCTGGGGGGCGGTCGCAGCACCAATTTTACGCTTCTCCGTCACAAGAACTCCCGCCTCCGTACAATCGGGCGACGTCACCTCCTCACGGCAGTCCTCGGACCCCGTTGGTTTCGGATCCATTTGTGGTTGACTGTCTACTATGACGGCGGACACAGGGGACATCTGTGTTGCTTGTGGCAGCTCCTGCGACTGGATTTCACTCTCTTGTACTGCAATTCCTTTTTGTGTTTCCTGGGGCTCCCTGCGCAGAAGTGATGGTACAGGTAAGACCGTCTTTCTATTGGGACAGTTCTCTTTGACGTAAGTGGGTTCCCCACACACATAGCAGGTTTTCACCTGACCACCATAGCTCACTGTAACACGATAGCCCACAACCATAATGGTGTTAGGAATCGTAGTTTTCAGAGCCATTTTCACAGCACGAACACCAGTATTCACAGGTATTTTATACGCATTGCCCCATTGCTCTCTCCGAACTTCATACACTTTGCCATACTGTTCCAATTTTTGTCGTATTACCTCGTTCGGTATCTCCGGCGGTAGATCAAACACACGCACCGTGGTGGTATTGCCTGTGGCCCTTTCGACTGTAACTGTTGTAAGCTCCCCGTTCGCATACGTAAACACCGCGGTACCAGCAAACTTCTCTAACAGCCTTTCCAGTAGAACCACCGAAATGAGCTTTATATAAATTGCTCGATCCCGCGCAATTAACTGCAGCGTATCCACCTGGTCAGCAGTAAGCTTCAAGGTATCTGCTACAAATTCATGAACTTCTAATGCCGTTGGCCTCGTCGCAGTGATCTCAAATTTCACTCGCAGTGTATTTATTCTGCCGTAGATTTCCATGCTAACAGTAGCAGTATTACCGTATGAACACAAAAACAAAATCCGGCCTCAGGCTTCAGGCACGCTGAGGCACCAAGGAAAGAATAATAAGAAATAAAATAACTGAGAGTCGCTGAGAACAAAGGCCGTAATTCCACCGCTGAACCTCACACCGCACAACAGGCAAAACAGCGTCACCGTATCGCGTGGTAGGCACGACCTTCACTGCCCGGCAGCTCACGGCCGACTGTTTTCGCCAGTAGCCATGGAACAACCACGCCTAGCCCTGCCTTATGTTCATTCCTATTTTGTAGCTACCTTAGTGAAACTATCCCCAGTCGTTACTAACATTGGGTTAATCTACCTTTAAAGCAATTATATATTTGTAGCATGTGTATTTAAACGGAATAGTAGACAATTCACCCAGTAGAAAGCCTTCGACTTCTGATTATGAGCTCGGTACCTCCGGGTTTAAATTGCGGATAGGCATAAAAAGCATAGTTGGTTTCACTCCGCCAATAAACACGTGATGACGCTCTCCGCCTTGAACTATTTACATCTAATTTTTATTCCCACCGACATATCTTTCACTCTAAATGTTTTGTTATTCATTTATCCAATGAATTACTTGAATGTATGAAATAAGTGATAATATGCGCAAACCAGTAACAAACTCTTTCCAATAGCGCTTCACTATTTCACTCGCTCTAAAAGATGTGCTTCGACGTAACGTTAACACTCGTACACATTTTAGGGCCGGATAAAATACAAGTCAACATCCATACAAATATCACTGTTTCAGGTCGTCTCCGATACGTGCTTCTTAATGTCTAGTTAAACAACTAAGCATTTCAAACACGTTACTCACACCAGTCTACTAATCATCCTAATTATATTAAATATTAATACGACATATTTAACAATGACAATATTTGCCATATACTGCCAGCACTACTTACATTATATAATGCAATGGGTTCAAGATAGTTTAGACATTATAGATTTTATATACTTTTCTTTGTACACCATATGTTAAGTCAGTACATATGATTGTTATGTTGTTAGTATATTTGTAAACCCTGAGGAGATATAGCCTTCATAATCCAGAATGCTTGTAAATTTCAGGATGCTTCACTCCTCTGTCACCATGTATGAGCCACTTTATCCCCATATTCTTCAGCATTTTGTGGCACACCCGCATACCAGTGTTAAATTAATTGGGTTCTAATTGGAGCTATGAGTTCCCTTATCCTCAGGTGAATGGTTGTAGGAAATGGATTTTGGTGGTTGTTGACTACTCAATTGTATTAATAACACTTTGTTTCTTGCAGAATTATTTGGTTTAATTCCCACTAAGTTTGCTTATCCATTTGGATCGGTGACCACCTGTTAGTAAAATTCCTAACATAAATTTAATTTTACTTGAAACCCTGGAATATTTGATTAAAGTTACATCCGCATGGTTTCTATTTCTTCTTTATACGGCGACTACTTTGTTCTAATAAACATCTAATGCTGCTTCCACTTACACTGATTGCGCTATTCTTAGCTTCCCTACATTTCAGATCTATAAATCTTCGCTTCTCTTCTTAATGCGCATGAAAACGTACTTCCTGTCGCAGTATCACCTTTTAAGTAAATTTTTCTTACTTCACGATTCAGTGCGAAACTTATTCTGATCTCCTTTCTAACTTTATCACATGACTAAATTAGCTCACCCTTCTCAAATCTTACATTATTATTGGTTTCTCGTTTATTTCGAATTGTCGCATTGGTTTGCAAAATTCATTTAACTCATTGACTTTCAACCCACCCTGAGTTGGGGAACGCCTAACCTGAGTTGTTTGTAACGGTATACATCGTTATCGAATCAGCGAATTAAATCCCTTTAGCGTTCATGCTCAACTGGATTTTGAAAGCCCTTTTGTCCCAACACATTCCTGGCTGGAAATATTATATGGTTCTCAGACATTGAACTTTTCTAACACAAAGATAACGGTCCCCATTCCTGTCTCTCCGAAATGTACAGACTTTTAAAAGAATATTTTCTTTTCTTTGCCGGGATGCTAGTATATATGTTATATTAAAATATATATTCCCTTCTTATTCTTTAAGTCAACTGCTATTTTAATCATTACTCAGCCCATTCTAGTTTCATATTATTATAACAAGATATTTATATCAGTTTATCCAGGCATTTTATTAATCTATCTTCTTTTTAATTTAATTATCTGATTTCGATTATTTCGCCACCTCCTAATCGATGCCTTTTACTGCGGTTAGAATTTCCTATCGTGGAATATAGTATCCCTGCTTATTAATGGTACAGTATATAAATAATAGAATTACGATATGGCTTTCATCATGTAAACATTTCATTTCAATAATTTAAGTAAAACGAATAATTTACTATATGAAACTTCGAGATCCTTTAGACCCTTGGAGGCTCCAAACTCGTAAGAGGCATTCTTACGTTGTTTCAGACAAAACTACAATTCATTGGCGAAAATACCTTGAAGCAAGCATGCCCGTGATTATGCCGGCTCTTCATAGGTATAATTCAGTCTGCCAAATAATAAGAGCTGAGAGCTGAAGACGAAATAATAAACTTTGCCCCGCTTCGAGGTTACAAATAATTGCGCGTAAGACCAGTAAATGCATGTAGTGAAAAGAAAATGGGACACAGATTAATTTTATACGGTGATGTACCTCAAGAAAAATGTAAGAATGAAACGGTGAAAAATATAATAAGAAAAAAAACACACGATGTAAATGTAGCCCTCTTTATTAAATTTGTCTCATTGAACTTTGAATCACGATGTATAAAAATACTTAACTGCTATTAATAAATAATTTGTACTTACGTTTTTCCTGAAAATACTCTTCTTTTGTCAAAGTTGGAACTATGGGAGAAAAGAAAAAGATATTACCATTTGTGATTCATATTCACAAAAGAAAATCTCAACTCTTCATGAGCAATATCAATGTAAGAATGTACCCTAATGCTTTAAATGACAAGCATTATTCTGCCGTTATAAGCGCTCTTAAGATATTATTGATAAAGGATAATTGGTTATCACAGTACATTTGAGTGCTTGAGGTAGTGAGGAGTGCTTTGGAAAAAAAAACACTTATCTTTGCAGTCGCTATTGACTGTTTCTGACGGTGTTAAGAAAGTTTTTATTTTTGTGTGGGTTATGCCCACTTGCATAATTACTCAGTTTGTTTTACTTAACATTTTAATTGCTCATTAAGAGAAAGTTGCCACACAAGCATCATTCACATACTTAATGTGTTAATGAAGCCTTCATCTCAATTTCAATTAGGCTTAGAGATTGCATTGTTTCCACACCCTAAATCTGTATTGACTAAACTTTAGGCTTGCATTAAACTTTGGTATCATTGGTTAAACGATTAGGCTTGCATTAAACTTTGGTATCATTTGTTAAACGGTTTGCATGGGTCTGTTGTTCCGGGAGTCCCTTGTCCGAAAAGAAACGATCCTCTGACCACCCCACTGGATGATCCAAATGAGAATCCCTGTTTACCATTTCAGTGACCCACTGCAACTTTTACTTCCCATTTTCATTACCTAAACAGATAATTTTAAATAGCATAGATTCAATACTTAAGCAATTAACAGATTCATACTTCATATTTATCGCTTACAATTCTAATATTCAGAGACAGTTTAATTCTGTATCCTCAAGTATTCGATAGCCACTTTCAGATACCTTATTTATTATCCTTAATTATACTTTACAGTCAATTTAGCTAATGTGTTCTCATCCACGATTGCCTTGAGATAACTATGCCATAACTCACCGCTCTATCATCTCTATCAAAAACGACAGATATATTAGAGCCACGGGTGCTCACTGGGCAAGATTTTGTCATAACGTATGAATATTTATTGAAAATTTGCACGCACATAATTCTGTATGTACAGAATCCGACATATTTACAATGAGCAAATCTTTCTTTAAAAGATCTGTCATAATACATATCGTTACTCTAAGGAGTGTAGAATAAATAATTGTTGTTTGAAGCATTTCAGATTTCAGAGTTCCAGAAGAGTTGTGGTGTACTGTCACCGGGGTGAAGCGGTGCATATGTGCTCATCCTCCTAGACACATGAGCTTAGTAGCGGCTACACTTGCGTCTGCCCTTTACCCAAGAGGCGCACCTCACTTGGTTATGAATCCTGCCTTCCTCTTTACGCATCTCTAGTCCGTCCCATTTTTATCTATGCAGCTGGTATGTGGTAGCACTAGCAAGACTGATCTCCGCCGACTGCAGAGGATGCTGCGTACAGCTACAAATGCTCCATGGTTCGTCAGAAACCAACAACTTCACCACGAATTTGATCTTCTACCCGTCCACTAGTACATCCGACGGCTGGCACGACCTTTCTTTTACCATCTCCAGGACGTCCCTGGAAGTTTTAAAGTCTGTCTGGTCACCGCGAATGCAGTTGCGTCACAAAAGAAACTGACCTTACCGCCCGCTAATGACCGTCATACATCTACCTCCACACTTCAGAAATGGAACTCTGTCGTTGAGGACCAATAGAAACCCTGATTTGCTGGAAATGACAGTCGCATGTTTACTCCAGGTCGAGTCTCAGTTGCCAAAGTTCCAACTTTCAGTTGATCTATTTGATTACGTGCAGAAATTCGTTGTGTGTCACGATGTGGAGGCCGTGGGAGCGAAAGGCAGTGCTAAATGCAAATGAAGTAGTAAATAACTTTCAATCAAATGAAAATAATCAAAGTGAAAGCAATAGTGTGAATGAATTGGAAAGTGTTGGTGGGCCGAGTTACGTTACTGGAGAAGCCTATAAAAACAACAAAAACAACAACAAAGTTATAACGGGAACTCTTTCTAAGCAAATTCAAGCGCTTGTTTTGAACGCATATAAATATGTGCTGACAAATAATCTTGGTAAGGGGTCATGAAATGAACCTGATAAATTCTGGGTATTCACAGAAATAGAGTAAGAAAAAATGTGACGAAAGACGCCGATAAAGTATGAAAACAAAAGGAAACGTTTCTCTAAAGTTTCGATAATTTCACATGCGATTTAATTCGTCGAGAAATTTATAGATTCTATGCAAAAGGGAGAGCACCCACCATAGATGTATTGGTTGCACATTTGCAAGAAATTTGTGGTTTTCCTTTATGGGCACTGCACTTTGCGCGGTCTCCTAAAGGAACTGGGTTTCAAATACCGCACTTTGAATAAGATAAGGGTTATTATGGAATCCAGTAGAACTGTAGCTTGGCTGTAGTTTCGCAGTAATGGACATAGGATAATTTATTTAGACGAAACCCCGTACGATACCTATGACGTATTGAGAAGGGTGGCAACCTTGCAGAAAGGACTGGGAGAAGGAGGGCCTGTGTTATAAAACGATTATAAGGGTTTGTCAAAGAACGTGCACACGAGTTAACTAAACAGACTTCACGTACAATCTCGGCGCTCGCACTCGCAGCCAACTCGTCTCAAGCGCAGACTGCCACAAGATCTTCTCCTGAGTGACCTAGCCATATTGAGCTAGAGGAGTCGTTCATGGCTACCTAAATTGTTATGAGTATGGTTGCTAAGGTTCTCAATAACAAACATCTATAAAGCATACTTTCTGATAGATGTATTAGAAAAAAATTACAACAGCAGAACATGGACACTGAACAACACACCTCTGATCCCGAAGTTGCTTGATGACAGTTCCGTTATGATGCTTTTCCAGATCATTTCCTCACTCACTAAGCGCCTAAGTATTAAACTGTACCAAGGAGCAGTTGGTTTATCATTTTTTACAATATCTTTAAGAAGTGTGTTTCAAATACTGTGCCTACACGTTAAACTATACATCAAAATAAAGAGCAATTTCAGTTTATGGTACTTCGTGAACATCTAGAATTAGCACTGTCTGATAATTATTGCCATATAGTTTTCTCCAATATTTTATAAACTTGTTCTTCTTTGTGGCTTGGTAAATATCAATAAAGTAAACCAGAGATAAATGCACAGAGAAGCCTGACTTATAAAGCTCTTTACCGGCGAAAATATCCCTGTATTACAGCTCTGAGTAGAGCATGTAAAATGCAGGTACTTCTTATTGTAGTCCGAGGCAATTCATTCAAAGTAATGCCTTTTACAACCGGTACTCTGTCTTGAGATGTACACATTTGTCAATAACTATGCTCAAAATACTTGAGACAAACAATGATATGAATTTTCATTTCGTCCGTTTAGTTTCAAATTCGACCACCAGAGGTAGGCGCTAGTTTGGAAGTCTACAGCAAGTCCTTGTGGGAGAGATAAACCACAGCATACACCGACATGGCTGTGGGACTTAGTGGCAACGGGGTCAGCTTGGCCAACGTTTATTACGTCATATGGCAAGTTGGACTCGCATCCACAACTCTCTAGCTGCGAATTTATACTTCCAATGTAAAGTATACACAATATGGGTCAAGTAATTGAAATACTATAAACTCTGTACATTTAGGCACACAAACTTACCACGATAAAATGGAAAAAGTAAGCGACCCTTGTATAGTTAAGGATACACATGGGTGTGATAAAAATTTGCAGTTTTTGTTTATTTTTCTCATATTAAGATGTTTTTTTTTTAAATTTTATGGAATCATCTTCAATATTACTTGTAAAACAATTTTTTTGATTTAATAGATTAATTTATCGTATATATAAAAATACGATAATTGTAATTTGGTAAAGTTTAAAATACTTTTGCATTATTTTAATCGAACGCGCTAAATTAGTAAATAGAATTCAATTCTCTTTTGTCTTAGCTCTGGAAAATTTTCTCTAAATGTTCAAATACCATTTGATAATAATTTATCCCCTCTTGCTGGAAAAAGTTATATTATGAGTCATTTAAAAGTATAGCAAGAGCAATGTGGTATTTTTAAATTTATTTCCAAATTTTTTTATAGATTTGAATTACACCTAATGGTGACAAACTACACATTGTAGGACACCTTTAATGCGCAAAAGAGACTAAATCCAAATAACATACATTGGAAAGAAACACGCACATGCCATTAGGTGGGGTGCTCTTAGGCATTTAAAAGGTCACGTTTTCAAAGTATATAAGATGCAAATGAAGCTATAAGTTTAATTAAGTGTTGAAAACATAAGTAACTTTGCATGGGAGTTCTATGAAGACTAAAATCGTGCGAAATCGGCTAATTGTTCTATGATGTTTATGTGTAATGTATGTAAGTAAGTAAACGAATGAATTCATACCGGATTCCTTTCGAATTCCTGTATGAAAATTTTGTAGCATTTTGTAATAAGGTTCTTATGGATCTGTTGCGGCTTAGTAGTAATAAAATAAACTAGGACTTAATACTAAAAAAATAACATGACGTAATATAAGGAGTGTGGCTTGTAATATAATAACTACACATTAATTATAATTTTGTGAGACTCTTTTGTTTGTTTCGCATTCCCATTTTACCTCCATTTTTATCCTAAATCCTTCTTCCTCTCTATATCTAAGTATCGGTCACTTTCTCAAATTCCTTGCACGTACCTCTCACTCCAGTACGTTTCACCATCTAGTTCTACTTGTAAGATTTGATAACAGCAACAAAATATTTTCTGGGATATAGGAAAATGCACTTACGTGAAAACGTAAGTCAAATATTTAAAGTACAAGGTCTAGCACCTATTCCTTGTTGTTAAAATGCAACTGGGACTAGTTTACAAATTATAATGCCGATGATTAAAGCTTAAATTATGAAGTTTGCATCGTATAATTATTCTTACGTATTATATGCTGAAGATTAGCGGAGTTGGCGCTGGACAGTGAAACGTTGAATAGAGAAAAGCGGCGCTCTCACCTAAAGTGGAGCCCATAATTATATGAAAGTCAGAAGCTTCCCTTCTCCTCTAGAACGTTATGAAAATGTTACAGTGGTTATGGAAACCAGCATGTACTGAGTCAAAGTGCGTTTCAGGTGAGACATAAAAGTGCACTCTCCAAGTGAGGTTGCGACATCAATTATGCAAACATACCAAAAATTTTTTTAATCAACAGAATGATACAATTCTTTAAGAGTTGAAGTATATTAATAAAATTTGTTTTTCCAATATCAAATTTCTTGGGAACTTTCTTTTCTTTGACATTATTTTAAATGGTTTTTTAGTGCAAATTTAAGACTCCTCCACAACAAAATTGATGCTAATGCTATATGTCAGTAAAGTAATCCCTTAATTTGTATGCGTTTTAATTAAATAGTAAGTGTTAAACAAATGTAGAGCAATTTATTTCGTTTTGAATATGTGAAGTGTTCCCTATGCCCAATGTGGTTCTCGGACGATGAATGCAATTGCTGAAATGATGCTCAAATGAGCCCAAGGTCCATAGAGCTTAGATTTACCTGACAGTCGTCTCTTAGGATAAGGGAAACCCCGGCAAAAGCCTTATCCAGGTAACTCACCCTGACAGAGATTCGAACTCGGAACCTTCGAACGTGAGGCAGACAGGCTACCATCTACGCTGTCGAGGCGGGCTCCAGCATTGTGTTGTTAATGGTGTATCGCTTCTGGACACAATTCATTGACAACTCAGTTCCCTCCAACTGGGGATTGCTGTAAACAATCGTGCTAAACAAGAAAGTAAATGATTATCCATATAATTGAAATTGTAAATAATGCAAAGAGGTGTTAGTAGAGTAACTATACTTTTTTTTCTAAAATAGGTTTTGAAAATAATATATACAAAATTTGGGAATAATAGTGGGTTTTAAAATGCGATTTTTATTTTGTGAAGGTTTTAAACTCTTATTTTAAGAGTATATTAAACACAGTTTAGAATTTCTGAATAAGGTAAGGTAACTAATAAGCTTTAAGAGAGTATATTATCTTGAATTTAAAAATTAGTGTAAATGCCTACAAAATGGATACGCTTTTGAATGACAGAACGATTCGCGATAACTTTTCCAACCCAAGCAGTATTTATTTTAAGCTTTCTCTGCAAGAAGCCACCCAAGTTTATATTTTGCTCATACCAGTTTCAACCTTCATCCACGGTTCATCACCTCAGATGTCTAAAAACTTGCAGTAAATTAGGTTCAGTAAGGCTTCATCTGTTCGACCGTCCGAAGATTGTTATTCAAATTCGTGGAACTTAATTTAACGTCGTAATCCGATTTTCCCCGGATGAGCCAGAAGCCCTCCTTCAGAAAACGGTCGGAAATTAACATTTCCATATCAATGAACCTCCTCTACCACAAACTCCTCCCACAGTAACACACAGGGAAATATCGATTGTTTCCTCTAGCTCTCACTCCCACGATTCGATTAAATTTGTAGGTATTTTCTATTCATGACAGATTCCTTGCAAATGAATGAGAAGGTGTTTGTACACTGGATGAGATCAAATACTGCAGTAGAACTTTCACGAAATTAGTTATTTGCACTTTTGGAGTTTCACCGGCTGTATATAGTAATTTACAATTAATATGAAATAGCAGCATTTAAAACTGATTATATTTAGTTCTTTATTAAACTAATTGGTTATTTAATATCTCATTCAGCCCAGTGTTTCTGTTGCTATAATCACAGAGGGCAGTTGTACTGCTTAATAGCACTTAGTATGTGGATCTTTTATCTACATTTTCTTTTAGTTCCAATAAGTTTATGCTGACTGTTAATTTTAATTGCTTTCCTATGTTAATGCAAATGTAGCTAGTTGTGGATTTTAGATTAGTAAACTGTCATGCTAATAAAAACTACTATGTATAACTGATTTAATGCAATTATTTTGGAGATATTCTGTGCAAGTTTGAATTAAAAACAAGAACGCTGAGAAACTACAGTGGAAAACTTAGTTTTATGCTTGCACTGTCTTTAATATTAATCTCTACTGGATAAATGGAAAGTTTTGAGACATAGTACTCTATTCCTTTTGAGGTGCTCATTTACAATAACCCAATTACGTTTTGCATTCGCTTGGTTTTGTCTACTCACACTGCTATAAACTATCATGAAAATGTTTACTTTTCTAGTTATTTTATGTTAGTCTAGATAGAGATTTCCATATAAGAGTTCATTATAGTTTTCTTTATAGGTACAATGGGAGTAGGAAATATACAATAGGCTTAAAAATAGTGAAATAATTTAAAGAATGGCAGCTATGTGATGGCTTTGAAAAAATAAGTAACTAAATAACTAACCAAATAACCAAATAAAAAGGTAAGTTACCAAACAACCAAATAAATAGCTAACCAAGCAATCAAATAACTAGCCAAATAACCAACCAAATTAACAAATAACCAAATAACCAATCAAATAAACAAGTAACCAAATAACCAAATAAATAACCAAGTAACCAAATAAATAACCAAATAAGCAAATAACCAACCAAATAACCAAATAACCGACCAAATAACCAAATAAATAACTAAATAAATAAAAGTTATTCATTCGAAAAAAAATAGATATTTAAAAACAAAATAATAGGAATATCTCATAATGTTTAAATTCACAGATAATTACTTCATAATCTCTTTATAAATTATTAATATTCCTTTTATAATGAGATTTGTGTCAAATTGAAGAATGTCAAACCAAAAGAGATGGATGTCAGAGGCCTCAATTTAAGATATATATTTTTGTTTGTCATGGAGATATCTTAAAGACATCGTTAGAACTATTTTGGATAAAACTTGAAACCTGTTCCCTGTGGAGTAGAGTTTGCACTAAGAAATGTTTTCTTATGCTGAAATAAAAACGCTCTGAAGCATTTCAAGCTGATATGGGGCTCACTAATCATAAATACACCAAATAAAAATGGCAGTTTACATATTGCAATAGTTGAACTCGATACATTCATTGCAAATATAGGAAGATAGAATGTGTCTGGAAGTTTGGATAACATATGTTTCAAAATTGTATCGTTAATTCGCAAAATATTCCATTACCGGTTAAGATGGTATGTGTGTTAATTGGTGGTTACGTAAATCACCATTGTTCTGAAAACACAAATTGGTGAAATTCTACTAGTGCTCCTTTAGTAACCGGAACAGTAATGTTTGTAAACAAATAGCAGAAGTTGTAAAACTACAGTTTCTCTAAAACAAATCGAAAATAACAAAATAGTTATTAACATATGAGAGATCAATTTTTTTAACAAAATTCAAAGATTCCTTGTTTGAATTTAATATCAGTTGTGTGTATATATGTATATGTATATATATATATGTTATTATGTAATTATTAGATAATGTAGTCTTATAAGTTAACGTTTACTGATCCAAATTCAATATATGTTTTTGTCAATTTGCAATTCAACTTAAGCATTCATCACTTGCTCTTGAAAAGGACACATGGTGACAGCCTCCACGGTCCAGAGCCCCTGCAACGGGATTGTCAATCAAACAAACGCACCTATAGCATCATAAACACATGGCATGATCTATTCACACACGAAATCACTTGTGCGTGAATAATTTATGGCCCGAAATCCCCCAATGTGAGAAATGTACGCCAAAGCAATGTTCGAGAGGATAGGGATCCAATGTTTGAATGACAAGTTAGAGCATCCCGCTGCGTCTACTCAGATTTGCGACCACACCCCTCCATAGAACATCACGTTGAGCTGCGGAATGGTAAAGCAAGAGCTGAAAAATGTGGCTGTTACACATGCCAGGCTGTTGGCTTTGGAGAGATGAGGGAAATACATTATTTGGTGCAAGCTCTAGAGAGATTTCCAGAACTCAAGTGCATTTTACAGGAGAAATAGAACCTTAAAGCTTTTCACAAGCACCGATAAGTAGTCGCCTTCCACGAGGTCGTTGGTTCGAGCTCAACGGAAGAGGACAGTGTGCTTTTACAACGTATAAAATTTCTTAGCAACTTGTTGGTCCTTATCCCATATTGAGAGCACATTGAGGATGTTTAAGTGTGATAAAGGAGTCTGAGGAAATTGAAGCAGTGTTTTGCTTCCGAACTAGGAACAGAATACAGCATTTAAAGGGCATCTAAATTAAAGCTCAAGTATTTTGTACGTATAGGCACAATTTTAAGTTTTTCAGTTAAATTTAAACATTTTCAAATTTGGTAATGCACTGTCCAACCTGAAATCTTATTTTTGGTTTCAATTTTATGCAGCTATCTTAAATACTTTTTGGGAATAAAACTACATTTCACCTGTACTATGCTAATTAATATATAGTTCACACGAATCAGAAATCAAATATAAAAATTATACATTAATAATTATTTATGAAACGACCCTAAAATGGGACATGCTAAGAAACGAGTGACGAGTAAATTTTGACGTGAACTGGTGTCAGATATTTCAAGAGCATCTTAAGAACCATTATCTGAGAGTTGCGGATAATGGTTTTTCTGTGACAATGAAAAATACAATAATTATTTAATATTTACTTGGATACATAAAAGATCATAAGGAGATAAATGAGTCACTTGAAAATTATCTTAAATATAACTCGATAACAATGTAGATTCAAGAGGGAAACAGAATGATTATTAGAGTCCGTTTCTGGTTAAGTTTTAAGAAAGAGAGAGCAATAGTTGAGGGTGATCTGAGCACCTCCCCTTCACTACGATGGTAAAGAAAAAAACCTTCCCTTGAGGTCAGTTTTCTTTCACCACTGCTCCCTCGAGTGCCCATATTCCTGGAGTAAACTTCCCAACGCCTTCACCCTGAAACGTTTCCACAACACTGTGCGAAGGAGAGGTTTAGTACCGTTTTCTCTTTATAGATATCCGTGACTTCTTATCCCACACAGACTCTAGTGAATTTGAATATGTGGAAACCTGGTGGAGGCCAAACATTTAAGTAAGGATGTACTTCTTGAAAAAACAAACAACAAATAGGAGAATTTGTAGATAAATTCTTGCTATAGCGAGCAAGAAAACATAACCTTATTCTCAGAAAATATGGTCTTAGCTTACAGGGAAATAAAATCTAAGAATAATGAAATTCCAACCTTGCAAATAAATCATTCATTATTGACAAATACTCTAAATTTGATACATGGAACTCACAGATGAAAGTAGTCTTGGAAGAACGTTAGAGAGTTGCATTACCTGTTAAAATTGAAATCCACAGGAAACCAAGGGAGAAATAGGAAACATTTATCTTAGTGGGTGATACAAGCATGGAAATCCACCCCAAATAGCAAATTTTAATAAAAAGTACTGCTTGCCTTCATCATACCGGTACACCCTTGCCCAGGAGATGGGTAAAGCAGGTATAGCAATTTCCTTCATGTAATGTAACCTGGAATTAATCTATTCAGGTTATTAAGGGTTATGGAGGTTGATGCTTTGACCAAAATGACAAAATTATCCACCTATAGAGATTTGCATATAAATAGCTACATGTAAGCCTATTACAAATTCTGCAGCACTTGCATATTTCCTTTTCTGTTTCTCAGTTTTATTCTAAGTGTTACTTCTGAAATGGCTATTTACGGTTTAGTAAAAGATTGCAAAATATCTTGTCTTAACTTTTTGTATTAAAATTGTCATTTTTATTTGTCAGACTACGGACCATTTCCGGTCCCAGTTTGTCAAATAATTTTTCCATGTCTTCTTGTTTACTCTTGAAAACTTTCTGCTTTTTTTCTATAAGTTAACTGCTATTATGGGATCTATTGCTCTTTTATCTTGCTACACTATGAAGCAGTTTATTTCATGGTTTTCTATTTTTGCATTCAATTTGTATATCCTTATACTCCCATGCCTTCAGGTGAATTTAGTCTCCTTGAATAGAGTAGCGTGCGAAATTTTAATCACTTCAAGGCGACATGGAAATATGAATTCACGGCAATATCCCAAAATGTAAGCTAGATCATTTTTCTTCAACATGAATTTTACAAAATTATTCCTGTACACCAACTGCAGTCCAAGTTTAATTAAACATTTTTGTTTCATCCTCACTAGAGGGCATATGAATTCTTAAGCAGTTGGATTCCAGTTACCTTACCTACTCTCAAGTCATTTTATCACAACAAAGAAGGCAACTCCATATAAGTCAAGGATCGCCCACAAGCAAGCCTTCATATGCAATAATTTACTTCATTAGTATTGAGTATAAATGAATCTTTAACCATTTGAAATCCAATTTGTTAATATTATTTGTAGACAACAGTTCAAGAGATTCTGGCAAGGTGTTAAAACATTTAATCTGAAGATTTATGACAATAGTTTCAGTTAATCTACGGGAATTTAAATATACATAATAACGATGAGTTGCTTTTTTGGGTAATTTACGTCCTCCAACGTTAAGACATATCGGACGGTGAATGAAATTGGGTGAAATGATGCTCAAATGAGTCCAGGGTACATGGAACCTAGAGTTAGCTGTCATTCGTCGTGAAGGATAAAGGAAAACTCCGGAAACCCCCTTATCCAGGTATCTCACCCTGACCGAGATGCGAACTTGGGACCTCTTGAACGTGAGACAGACATGCTACCATTTACGCCACCGAGGCGGGCATGAGTTGCTTCGTTATTATAATAGTACAACATTCTCCGTTTGATACAAGCTAAATGTCTATTGTCGCTCTGCTGGAACGGTTACCATGGATTTATCTTTGTTAATAGAAACCTCACAGATAAAGCATTGATTTTTCTTGTAAGAATGAGAGGGGAACTGAAGCGCCACCCGTTCTTGTGCTAAGCACCAATGAAAGCATCACTTCAGTCAACGGAATTTGCAGAAATCACAAATGACAGATATATGTTCACTCCACGTGGAGTAATCAGTACGTCATCTGAGAGATTTAGATCAACTCATCAACTGAGTAAAAACAATGTTGCAATAGCGGATATTTCACATTGCGCTTAAATGCATTTTCTGAGGTGCTGAGTTTAATATTATCGGGTAACTTGTTATGTAGGGTAATTCCAGAGTGTCTTACGCTTTTGCTGAATAGTGAAGTATTATCTCTAACCATGCTCAATTTATGCCTGTTTCTAGTGAGATAATTATGTTTTCCAGAGTTTGTATGAAAATAAACCAAGTGTTTTCTAACAAACATCACGACTTCTAGTATATATAGACAAGGAAGTGGCAACATATGGAGTGATCTGAATAAATTGATGCAAGAATCCCTTTGTTTCTTTCCCATTATTATTCTGACTACTCGTTTTTGAAATTTAAAGATTATAGTTTCTTTATCGCAGTTTCCTCAAAAATCGCTCCAAATTTTAGTAAGCTATTGAAATGAGCAAAGTATAGATTCTTCAAAGTGTTCAAATTCGCAATATATTTTACAGTTCTGAACACAAAACAAAGTTGGCCTAGCTGAGATGCCAGTTTTTCAACATGTGCGTTCCATTTCAGGTGCTCGTAAATCCATACATCCAAGGTATCTATTACCAAAGATAAATCCATGGTAACCGTTCGAATAGCGCGAAATTACATAATGAGTGAAACTAGTGTCATATTTTAGACTATGAAATACTATTTAAAGAAATATTCGCTATTTTTTAAATTTTTGCCCAAAAAAAAAAAAAAAAAAAAACAGGATGGAAAATTACCTCGATTCGAGTTGCTATAATTCTTAAACTAATGGAAGAAGCCACAATGTACTATTATTGGCATACAGAGTAAAATATCTGTTCTGAACTTTATAGCTGTGTAAACCTTGCTAATTGACATAGACGAAGCTGTAATACATAAACCTTATAATTTAATGCAGTTTTATTTTTATTATATAATATCAGAATTTAAAGAGAAACTGGTCCTTTCACTTCCCTGAATGGTAAGTTCATTTGCAGCAAATCAGCTGCCACCAGTGACAAAAGACGATTTTGTGGCTTGGATTTACCACTTACTGCATTTTTCCTTGAACAGATAACTGTGTATATACTTGATGAGAAAGAGAATGCTGGTTAAAATATAACTTCATAAATGGTTAAATCAAATGATTAGGACATGCACCTACAGTATTAATATTTGTAGTGTGGCTAACATTGACTGTTCTACTGCTATTTTGACTAGAGAAATGGAGTAGAAAATATATTAACTATTTCACTTTTTCTTCATAAACATATGGCCCTGCGGTGTCTACACTCTTCCTGTACATAGACACTTAAAAAGTGTGGACTAAAGACGAAATTTTACGCAAGAATTGTCACGCCTTCGGGCTCCAAGGGGAAAAATATATAAAAACGTTATCCTGTACCAGTAATATCCGACTGCTATACGTTCTAGCCGCGGGGATGTCTAAGATAGAAAAGTTTAGAAGGGGGAAAACAGAAAAAGGCAAGAAAAATCAGGAAAAGAATAAGTAGAAAGGAGGTGGATGGTACTCCCTGTAAAATGTGGGAAGGGATTTTTGATAAAGACTACGTTATTCCATCGATGAGCGTTCCTCGTTCCTCCCTAGATGATCCAGCTTTTTCTTCCTCTTGTCTGAACAGACTTGGGGATTTTAACATGAGAGGAAGGAAAGAAGAAATTGAAAGTGAAACGGATATCGAAAAAGATAGACTGGTGAATTGACAGTTAATCAGAAGTTGAAGGAAGGCAGTGACCTACGAGGGTGACATGCAATTCAGAAGAAAGGAAGATGGGGGAATGAAGTCTGTGTGGGTCGGAGGTGCATACTTATAAAACTGCTGTCAGATTCGTTGTATCTTGCCTTGTAAACATTGTACGCTTCTGCTTTCTTTCTTCTTCGGATAATCTATTACATCCTCGAGCTTTACTGTTTCATCTGAGCCATGCAGTAACTACCATCAAGACAGGTTGTCCCCAACCCAACAACTCTGTAGACTACCAACGGATAAGACTAATACTTCTGAACCCATTAAATGACACTGACAAAATGTAAATGTCAGACCACATACGAAATAAAAAGTTCATCAGTCATGTCCATATCAACATCATCATCATCATCATCATCATCATCATCATCATCATCATCATCATCATCATCATCATCATCATCATCATCATCATCATCATCATCATCATCATCATCATCATCATCATCATCATCACTCAACGGAGTAGACACGTTTTCTGTTCCATTATCACAGTAAGTCTCTCCATCTCTTCTGCGGTTTCTCCTCATCTCTTCTCCCTACTGGTTTATAATTTAGAGCTATTTTTGGAAGTATTTCGTACTCCATCCTTCTCTCATGTAACAGTCGTTTACTTCTGTAGTGTTTTATTTATTCGTGTATAGATTTCATTTTAAGCTCCGTTCTTATTACATATGTGGTCCAGCTTCGTAATTCCCTCACATATTCTCAAGAATTACATTTCAGATCCTTGTATCTTACTTTGCATCTGCTTTGCTGTAATCCAGACTTCACCTCCATATAAAAGCACTGGCTTTGCCATTGCTTTATAAAAGCTATTACTTGTATCATTTCATGTTTTATTTCTTCAAGCGTTGTGTAATATCCGTACATAATTCAAAATCTGACAGTTTCAGTTTAATATAAATTTGTTTCTCTGAACCTTTTTCATAACAAGGAATACTACTACCACTACCACCACCACTACTACTACTGACGATGATGATGATCATATCATGATGATGATAGCAATAGCAATAACAATAAAAACAACAATACTACCACAATAATACTAATACTAATACTCATCATCATCATCATCATCATCATCATCATCATAACCACGACGACGATGACAATAATAATAATAATAATAATAATAATAATAATAATAATAATAATAATAATAATAATAATAATAATAATAATAATAATAATAATAATAATAATAATAATAATAATAATAATAATAATAATAATAATAATAATAATAATAATAATAATAATAATAATAATAATAATAATAATAATAATAATAATAATAATAATAATAATAATAATAATAATAATAATAATAATAATAATAATAATAATAATAATAATAATAATAATAATAATAATAATAATAATAATAATAATAATAATAATAATAATAATAATAATAATAATAATAATAATAATAATAATAATAATAATAATAATAATAATAATAATAATAATAATAATAATAATAATAATAATAATAATAATAATAATAATAATAATAATAATAATAATAATAATAATAATAATAATAATAATAATAATAATAATAATAATAATAATAATAATAATAATAATAATAATAATAATAATAATAATAATAATAATAATAATAATAATAATAATAATAATAATAATAATAATAATAATAATAATTGTATTTCGAATGTAAACTACAAGATCAGGAAGCTTAAATCGTTCTCTTGGAATAAAGGTGATATGTTTCCAGAAATAAGCTGAAAATTTTGTAGCAATTACTAAAACACTTAGAAAAATGATTTCGGCAAACAAAAAGAAGCAAGAAAAGGTGGGTTTCAATCTTACAATTGGCCAAATTGGAAGGAGAACAAACAATAGGAAAATCATTGAGGAGTGGGAAGTGCCAAGCTTTGATTCGTGGTGGGAGGGCCATTTAGGTTCAGTTCTTAAGATGGTGGTGGTGGCGGTGGCGGTGGCGGTGGTGGTGGTGGTGGTGGCGGGCATATTTCACACGAAGTTCCTTAAATAAATAGGAATCCAAATTTTACGGCGCAGGTTTTAATTTTCAGCTAGTGTCCACTTTTACGGTTAACGCTGACGGACTTCACAATCCTTTTTCCTTTATTTTTTCATTCCAAGGAAGGAATCAGCGACGCTAAATCTTTGGTAGAATATAGTAATGATATCCTCTGACGAATTCCATAAATGTATTATGTGGACTTGGGAGAGGATTTAAAAAGGGGCTGTCCGCACTAAACGGCGAAATTGGTGAGCAGTCGTTCGTGTAATAGCAGAATCTGGTAATTTAAATGATGTAATGGTGGGAATGATGAAAGTGCGGATGTGAAGCTGCCGTTTAGTCGCTTCCATAAAATTCTAAAATCGACGTGAATGAAAACCATCTGGAATATGCAAATGATGGCAGAGTGGATTCAGAAGCAAATCCTTCTGCTAGCTAGCCAGCGCTTTCTGTCAGTATGCTTTATCTCAGTCCATTAATACGGAAGAAAAGTAACAAATGCACTTATTTCCATGTAACAGAAGACCAAGTACCTTGTAGTAATTATAGTAGTCTAGAGCGAGATAGGTAATTAAGGAAAACTGCGGTTCTCGAAAGTAATCCTTATAAATTCATTTCTGAATAATGACTTCCATTTGCTTATAATTGAAATGCCTTTGGAAACCACTCTCTTCTCAGATTTTGTCTCCTCTTAAGACAAAGATCCTGAGTGTATATTATAGTTGGTTCGTAACAAAAACAACAAAAGCAAAACAATAACCGTAAAAACAATACATATTATTTACAACTATTGATAAATTGGATCAGCGAGTGTCAATTTTCCAGTACAGTAGAATTCCAAGTTGTTAACTAGAACCGTAATCTACACTCATTTGTTAGGTGGTCAATTATTTAATCAGTCTACATTGAACAGTTGGCTGAAAACAGAAAAATGAACTAATTCCAAGTTTTTACAGAGAAACTCACATCAGACGAAAAGAAACCAGGTGTACTTTATGATTTGTTTTTTTTTAACACTTTTAGAAGTGTTAATAATTAATCAGTGAATGAACTGCTTATCACGACTTTTCGTTTTTTTGTGTAATTCACGTCCTCCAACGTTAAGTGTTATCGGACGATGAATGAAATGGATTCAATGATGCTCAAATGAGCCCGGGGTTCATGGAGCTTAGAGTTACCCAACATTCGTCTTATTGAATAAGGGAAACCCCGGAAAAAACCTTATCCAGATAACTCACCCTGACCGAGATTCGAACTCGGGACCTCTTGAACGTGAGGCAGACATGCTACCACTACGCTACCGAGGCGGGCGTCTTTTCGTTGCACTCATATTCTTAAAGATATATATTTTCCCTAGAGCATACTTGTGGTATACTTTTAATGACATAGCTTTATGCCTTGTACAAATGAACATATTCATGAGCATTTTGTGTGATGGATGAGTAGAGCCAGCCTGAAAAATCTAATCCCATAGCAGGGATTTGGACCAGGGATCTCCCGCTCTGCGTGCAGTTGCTCGAAACCACTGAGCTACTATGGTCAACATGCCTCCCGAAGGGGAGGGGGAATCTCGGTCAAGGTGAGTTACCTCGTTAAGGTTTTTCTGGGGTTTTCCCTTATCCTGAAAAACTAATGTCGGGTAACTCTAAGCTCCATAAACACCGGATGCATTGAGATCATTTTACCCCTTTAATTCCTCGTCTGATATGACTAAATAAAAAAGGTAGGGGAGGGGATCCGTCCGCTTCAGATGCAGAGGTGCGGGTGATGAGGATCCTTAGCACTCGTGGTACCTCTGACGTTACTAGAGGAACCTCGGGCCGAACTGCCGAGCCCCTCCCGTAGGGGAGTTGTTCGGATTGGGTTGGACTCCAGGGGGCAGTGTGTTCCCGGCACCCACGGGGAATTGGGTACCTCCGGCCAGGCTATGGCCGCCGGAGGGTGTAGAGGGTTGCCTCATAATTCCCGGATACTAGCCTGCAGAGCTAGTAGAAGGTGTGCTAGATCACTACGTGGCCCCACCGATGTTTTCGGTAGTCTTCCCTGGGGGGTTGACGTTCGTAAGTGGCGTATCCGCTTCCATCCTGTCTTAACGTTGTGCTCAGGAGGGGGGAGACCTTTTAAGAAATCAGGTTTTGGCCTATGGAAAGAGCCCCGGAGTATCCGTCGCTTCCGGGTAGAAGGAGGCCCGGGTCCTTGGCCCTACGAGTCCAGGACTAGTGGGAGTTGAACCTCCGCACTTAACTGTGGCCAACATGCCGACATAACATTAAATTCTACAGCTGAATCGTATGTTTCTCAGTAGACCACTAGGGGTCCTCATAGTATGCCCGCCTCGGTAGCGTAGATGGTAGCATGTCTGCCTCACGTTCAAGAGTACCCTAGTTCGAATCTCGGACAGGGTGAGTTACCTGGATAAGGTTTTTTCCGGGGTTTTCCCTTATCCTGATAGACGAATGTCAGGTAACTCTAAGCTCCATGGACCCTGGACACATTTGAGCATCATTTCACCCATTTTATTCACCGTCCGATATGACTTAACGTTGGAGAACGTAAAATTACAACAACAACTCATATGTTATGCGACACGCAGCTTTTGTTGTGACTTACTATGCTGTAAGAACTTAAGTTCCAGGCTTCATAGTTAAACCACTATGTTTTTAAGTAAACTGATGGAAATAATCATTTTTCCTCACTGGCGGTGTGTAGGCTAAGGTTGAGATGAGTAGAGCCAGACTGAAAATTTCACTGCCATACCTACGGCAGAGTAAGTTGCCACAAAATGTGCGTGTCTCAGCATATGAGAATCCCTAGTGGTCTACCGGAAAATATATGAGTCAGCTGGAGAGCTTAATGTCATATCGGCATATTGGCCATAGCAGCTCAATGGTTTAGAACAAACGCACGGAGAGCAGGAAATCCATATCTCAAATCCCGGCTAGGGCAAAACAAGTGCGTACTAAACATATTTAAACAATTAAAAGCATACTAATATATAGTTAAGTTAGTTTGTAATTAAAGTAATACACGCTGTGGGCGCATATTGAAGGAACTCCGTTAAAAGCGGAAAGTTTGTTACTTAGAAGAGACGTGAGTTAACGATGGACACACGACAAGCAAAGTATGGACTGACACCATAGTGAAAGAAAAAATAAGAAAAAACATACATTTTGATCTGGTTTAAGTGCAGGACTTAGAAATCCTACGGGGAGGGGTAAGCGTCTTATATTTTTACAAATAGGAAATGATGGCTTTGTCGAGGGTGGACAGCTTGTATTTGTCTCCAAAATAACGGGAGACCATCATGAAGAAATGAAAGGCGACGTTTTCAAATCCTGGTTTGAAAAGATTCTCCCCAAATTACAATGGAATACCTTTATTTTGATGGACAGTGCCCCCTACCACAGTGTGAGGTTAGAATGCCTACCAAAACAAATGACATCATAACATGGTTACAGAGTAAAAATATAATTTTCCAAGTATATTTTCCACGAGAGTCCTGTTAAGGCGGAATTTTTGGCAATGGTCAAGTCTCGTGCTAAAGAGTACAAAAAATAAGTAAGTAGCAGTTAATTTTAATGGGTATTAAAAGTGTGTTGTGTGATACTTAACTCGAAAGATGTGTCTTTTGTGTCGAAAATTTATATTACTATTATATTTAACGAAGATACCAAGCTTGTGGCTTGAATAAATACGTGTTTTTGTGCTGAAAATGTATATTCACATTACTAATATATACTAATATTATACTTAACGAAGCGGTAACAGTACTGTCATTCCGAACGCATGTGGACGCAGAGTGATACGGTGTCTTATTCTCTCGTTGGACAAAGTATAGGAAAACAAAGAGGTAAGCAATGCTTTTCTACCCAAAAGAATCTTGATCTCGTTAAATGTCACCATTTATTTCAAATCGGTTTATGTAGAGTGAGCTGATTCCTGAAAGTTTTTCTTTATTGACATGCATTCGGATTTAAATATCTATTTTTGGGTGGCAAGTCAGCGTTATTTTCTCTTGGCCATGCAGAGGGGACTAATTTCAGAGCAACTACATAGCAAACATCTCTTATGGGATTTTAATATATTTTAACCTAATATATTCCCCTATTTACACTGTTTCTATTGTTTCCAAAGTAGCGTGTACAAGAATACTAGGAACAGCCACAGAGCACAAAATTTCTGTTCTACTGTTACGCCATGAACTTAAATTCACAGTACTTATTTTAGTACGTTCTTTTACTCTTCGCTACACTATGCTTTGCAACATCTTATTTATCTTCATCTATTTTCTGAGATGCATTGAGATGAACCGCTGGAAGGTCGAAAGGTTTCAAAGAATTATTTATTTGTTTTTAATGTCAAAATTATTAAAATTATATGTATGACATAGTCCCGAACCCTATATTTTTCTTACTTTTGGTGCATGTTGCTCAAAGACTATTAAAGATATTGATAAAAAATTTGTACAGCTTATTTTTTAATGTTCCTTGAACACCATTGTCTAACTTTTATATTCCTATGATTTATAAAATGGAGGAAAAAAAATATAAAATCATTAAAATATTATCTTGTTTTTTTTAATTTATTTAAGGTTGCTTTAACATCCTGGGTCATATCGCGACCATCTTAACTAAATAATGCGATTGGTAACATATATAAATTTTTTCATTAAATATACAGGTTTACAATCAAACATTTAAAATATACACTTTAATAACATTTATTAGGAAAACGATTTACATTTAATGCAGATAACTGAAAACAAAGGCAAGAACATATTCATATAATGTAACAACAGTATTTTGCAAAGAAGAGTTTCATTACTTTTACACCATTGTGTAGATTATGAAATTCAATTGATTAAAGTATATTGCACATAATTTAAATTAATTTCCAAATGTATATATCCTTTAGGTAAGTAAACAGATTGTGGCGTAGTTTGGAACTGTTTAGCAGTATGGAGATGTCCTGTGGGATTTCGTGTTGTTTTCTGTTTCTTTGGTATTCATTGCATTCTATGAGAAGGTGGTAAATGGTAAGGTTTTCATTACATTCTTTACACGTAGGCTGCGGCTGTCTTGAGAGAAGATATGATTGAGTGAGGCAGGAGTGACCAATTCGTAGACGAGTGAGAATGACTTGTTCCTTTCTAGTAAGTGGCTTGGTTGGGCGAAGAGTGGTGGATCCTTTTCGTACTTGGTGTAATTTTCCTGGTTGTTGTTGATTCCATTCAGATTTCCATTTTGTACTGGTATTCTGGAGACATAATTTATAATATCTGAATATGGAATTTGGACCTTCGTTTGTTGGTGTAGTGATGTGGCGTCTTTAGCAGGTTCGTCCGCTCTTTCATTCCCTGCTATTCCTTGATGGGAAGGGATCCAAATGAAAACCACGTCTTTACCAGCGTCGGTGATCTTGCTGAATAGTGTCTGTGTGTTCTGAACTAATTTGTTGTCTGTTGTGTAGTTCTTCATACTCTGCAAGGTACTCAGGTAGTCAGAGCATATTGCATAGCAGTTGTGGTGTGCTGTCAGTATTTAAGTAAAGCTTGGTAAATGGCGTATAGTTCAGAATTGTAGGTGGAATAACAGTCAGGTAGCCGTTGCTGTAGAATTTTATCAGGAGTTATTATCTTGTTTTACTCAAAACAAATTAATTTTTCATGTGCATATTATAGACTGTGTATGATTTTCTTTTAGCCAGTATTATAAAATTGTATCTTAGGTTATTTAGGATAAAAATTGGTGCATGTAACTTTAAATTCCTACAATGAAAGTGCACCTGAAATATAGGGTGCAATATATTTTTTTTTCAGAATACACAGTGTACTTTATGCCCCTTTTGCATGGACGTAGATGAACGTAATTTAAATATTACACAGTATTTAAATGCACACATCCGTATACATTAATAATACCTATTTTCAATTTCTGATAATGTTTAGTTTTTTTGTATATTTAAATTCTAATATTGGTAAAAAACGTTGTCTGGCAAAAAGTAACTTCCCAGTGCCCTTAATGTATTTCCTTTATCTTCCCAATAGCCACTATAGTTAACCCTTTCCTGAAATAATCTACAGAGTTAAAGGCTTCTTCCTCGTAGACACCCACAAGACTTTCCCACTTTCCATTCAGTTTCCCGAGCTCTATAAGCACAGCGGCGAAATTGCAAAGCTTGCATGTTCCCAACCAAACAGATGCAGAGTTTCTGCACTCGCAGTTCCGCCTAGGGTTTGCTTATGTATACATTTGCTTAAGTTACAGTATTCCCACCGCAATCTGCTTTACAGAGCACATGATGTGAAAACTACGATATGTAGCTATTTAAAATGTTTTCCTTCTCTTTATGAATTATTGCCCCATGGATACGGCAAAGTTCAGTTATTTACAGGCCTGCATTATTTACAGAGCACTTCATAATTATCGGTGTATTTATTTACTTTTTATTTACATGAATTCACACTGACCAGAGGAAAGGAAAATAAAACATCGAGGAGAAAGTTGCGGTAAATCCGACTAAAAGATAAAACGAACTGATAAAGCTTGAATTTGAGAGGTGAGAAATACTCTTGCACAGGTTACGATCTCCCAATATTCATTGAAATACATATGAGTAAAATGATTCATATAACCAACATATTAAATACTAATCTTTATTGAATATACGTAGAGACTATTGTAATAAACGCTTGCAACCAACTACTCATATAGTTTCAAATGCACTTAACTTCTTTCACTTTCGCACACTTTTATGCAATTGTTTGTTTTTCTATTTGTAATTTACGTCCACCAACGTTAAGTCATATCGGACGATGAATGGTATGTGTGAAATGGTGCTCAAATGAGCCCAGGTTCCATGGAGCTTAGAATTATCTGACATTTATCAGGATAAGGGAAAATCCCGGTAAAACTTCATCCAGGTAACTCACCCTAACCGAGATTTAAACACGGGACCTCTTGTAAGTGAGGCAGACGCGCTACCATCTACGCTAACGAGGCGCGTTGCTCTTTGGTTTGATTAGCTTAGTCACTTAGTGTTCTTGTACTCTTGATACCGAATTTCAATTTTCAATTTCATCACCACATAATTTGCAGCATTTTAACTCAACTTCTGGTTGGGTCATGGTTTTCTGTATTGTTACAGATAATATAAAACTTAAAGAGCTGAGTGCTTGATTAACAAGTATTGGGAAATGAAAGACATAGTCTAAGAATGGAAGATAGCTAAAGCGATATAAAAATGTAAAAAAAGGTGAAAGATCAAAGCCAGAAAATTACAAGGTGAGTAGTTCTTTTATGTCCTTTAACTTTTTAAGACAATCGGACGATGAATGGAATGTGTGAAATGATGCTCAAATGGGCCCAGGGTCCACGGTGCTTAGAGTTACCCGACATTCGTCTGTCAGGATAAGGGAGAACCCCGGAAAAAACCTTATCCAGGTAACCCACCCTGACCGAGATTCGAACTCGGGACCTCCTAAACGTGAGGCGGACATGCTACCATCTACGCTACCAGCTACCGAGCCGGGCAGTAGTTTGTGTGCTACCTACTAAATAATATATACCAAAATAATAAGTGCGGAGTTAAATAAAGTAACAGATGCAATAATCCTGAAGAACAAACAGGTTTTTGACAATGTTTTTACTCTGAAACAAAGTATAGAAAAAAGAAGAGAACAAAAACTGAGACCCACTTACTATTTATCGACTACTTTAAAGCTTTTGACAAAGTATCGCTGTGGAAGATTTTAGAAAATAGAGGTACATCCTACAACTAATTAACATTATAAATATATGATACACATGTAAAAATAAATGAAAGACAACCAGTGATTGTTAATAGTGGTGTAAAACAAGGTTGTCCTTTATCAACTGCACTTTTCAGTTTGTATATTGACGAAATAGTAATAACTTGATCAAATAAAGTTAAAGGAGGGATTAATGTTTCAGGAGTTATACTGTGTTATATGCAGATGATCAGATACTAATGGCCACAAATGAATATGACCTGCAGAAAATATCACATTGTTTAAATAAAATTGCTATTGAATATGGAATGAAAATATCGGTAAATAAATCCAGAACTATGGCTTTTAGAGGAATTAACCCAGATAGATAAAAAATACTTCTATATAATAATAGATCAGATATCTCACTTCAAGTATTGTGACTTTGTGGGTTTGTGAAATTAGAAGTCCAGTTTACAAAAACTAAAAATTGCTCTTTCTTTATTTCTTTCATCTTGGCGGTGAGGTTGTCGTTCGCCGCTCTCATTTCCTTCAGTTCCTGTAGAATCTTTTCCAATGCAGCCTCCAGGTCGTATGTGTCACTCCTGACACCAATTGTGACTTCGTGGGTCCGTGAAATGAAAAGTACAGGTTACAAACACCAAAAATTACTCTTTATTTCCGTAGAAACACACCTTAGTCAACCGGATAGTAGCAGCATTACGTCACATACGCAATACAATTTGCAAGGTCATCGGCCGCACAGCTGTTTAGGCACGCGAGTCCAATTAACAACTGTCCTCTTGAGGAGCTGCCGCTTCCTTATTTATAGCTTACTCACCATCCGAAATGTTCTCAAACATGACGGCGCTAGAAGAAAGACTAACTCTCCAGAAATCCGTCTCTTTTCCCCCATCGTTTCGGCCAGCTTTTATCTTCGCAGTGCACTACCCGTCTCTTTGAACTCGTCCCTCACGCAGCCGCTGCACCTCAACAATGCGTTCGAGACAGTATTTAGAATGTAATGTCTCGTACCAAGATTTTCTGTAATACAGAAAATAAATAAATTTAACTGTAGTGGGTACATTAAAGGGTATATTAGAAAATAAGGCCCGTAAAGACTGCACACAAATCAATGGTATTTTCTGATACAGAATCGGAAACATAGACATTAACAAAAGGGAATAGTACCAGAAGACAAACATCAGAAATGAAATTTGTAAGAGCAAAATCTGGATACACCAGAAAGATCGAAAAAAGGAGACAAAATATTGGGAAAGAATTAAAAGTATAAATAAGTCATGTTGTTGTCAAGAGAAATAAATGTGGAAATCAAGTTCAAACGATGAATTATAACATTATACCTAAAATAAAGCCGTGAAATAGTATATGAAGAGCTGAGTAGATCTAATCTAAATTAAATATAAGACAAAAGGCTAAATTTAAGGATTCGAAAGCAGATATACGAGGAAATTTAATGCAAAAGTATGCGGAAAAATGTGATGGTTGAGGTGCAGGGTTGGCGACAGTTTGGAAATATATTAATACATAAGCGAAACATTCCAACCTGATATAAATAATAAGAATATAAATGAACCAAGTGATCTTAGTCTTTCAATAATGTTAACATCTCAGCAATATGGACCCGTGGCTATCCTGACGAGAGAGTACAACCCAATCAGTAGATAGGAGGAAAAATATTTACTTTCTAGATTTGATTGTATCAAATATTGTGATACCTTCGAGCTAGGTTTGGCAGGGCATGAAGAGATATAGAAACATCAAAAATCCAAGGTATCACTTCATTTCTTATAACCCCGACTTCTGATGAGACAGTGATGTTAAAGAACGTGTGGCAGGAATCACGTTTGTATGAGAATATCAACAACTCTCTGAACTGAGTTCTCTGAATTAAAAGTTCCAAAATGTATGTATTGGGACATATTGGTACATTTTATAGGGCCCACTACTACGAAACCCTTCCTTTTCATATTAATTAATTTTTTCTAAATTTGTGTTAAAGGATCACTTGCTTTCTTACGTCATAATGTTGCAGATAGGAATTCGGTTTGCATTTGTAGCCTAATAATAGCAAGTAATTGTTTAATAGTGAAACAATTAACTAAAATATTTTTATTCAGTTTGTATAAAACTCTCAGAATTAATTTTACGTGTTTCCTGTAGGTATTTATTTATTTTAAGTCAATAAGCACGGCTTTATTTGAAAAATATACCTTTCTTTGAATATCATTAAAAATCTAACGTTTGTTTCTTCTGCCATAGTTTCTCATAGCCGTGGTCCCTAGTACCTATATCTCTGGCGTCCGCCACGTAGACGATGGCGGGTTCGAGTCCCGCCTTGGGTATGGTTATTTATGTGTATAGCGTATAAGTGTAAAAATACAGAAGATAAACTGTAAGCAAACGGAAACAGTAAAAAAACGGTACAAAATAAGAGAAATAAAATCTTATTCATAGGTATATATATAAAGATTAGACCTCAAAATGTCGAAAAATAAAGACATTTAAAAATTGCAGAATTCAGTTCTATAATAACGTATCACTTGCAAACCTGATCCGAAATGTTTGAAGTAATAGAAACAAAAGAAAGCTCACAAAGTTTTTAAGTCTACCACGTTTCGAGCATCTTATGAATGCTTTCTGGTGAGAGTACTGCCCATGGTCACTAGAAGACAGCTCAACGCTCATCACCTTTCTTGTGCAGCTGATGAACCTCAACCTTCTTTGGAAAATGGTAGTCACCATAGACATATGTAGGTTGAAGTGCGCGAAATTTCCCCTTTGTTGCATAACACATAGAGGTGTCATTCAAGTAATGATGGTGAAGTTAAAAAGCCACGGTTTGTCTTTAAGGGGATAGTGGTATTGTGAGTAATAGGTAGCCAGAAATAAACTAAAAGCATATCCTGTAATTTGTGTGAGTTTGACACAGTGATTTTAAAACTCTACGAATTATTTTTGAAGTACTTTCATAGTAAAGACAGGACTCTCGTTATTTCTTTAGTTATCTCTAAAGATACACTATTAGCTAACAGGAGCACAAACCACACTTACGTTAAATTGAAAGCATCAGTTAATAGAAATAGAAATAAAAATCATAACTGCCTTCAGGTACTCAAAAGTACTATTTAGCTCTCTTTTCTGCCACATTTTTGCATTATGCGTAAAAACATTATGATTCTATCATTCTTTACTTTTATTTTTAGTAAGCTAAGTGATTAAAGCATTAATTTACTTTCGTAAAAACAAAAGGAAAAGGAAAACAAGAGAAACCGGCTGAAAGCTTGAGGGGTGAACTTAGGATCCCTAACACAGATCTCACGACGTTTGGTTGCTATAACCAACTCAAGTGAATGGCAAAATGCCAACTCAACATTGGATTTTAATCGTTCTTCCACACTAGCCCTGTGTAGGCTAAGTTTTGGTTCGAGTCAGACTTAGGAATTCACTTCCATTGCCGGAATTTGAACCATGGATCTTGCGGTCTCCGTCCGTTTGCTCTTAAGCGTTTAGCTACCATGGCCAAAAGGCGTCATGACATTAAATTCTCCAACTGACTCGTATGTTTCCCGGTAAATCACTAGGGGTTCTCTTATACAATGAGATACACGCCTTTCGTGGTGACTTACTGGTGACTGTAGGTACCTATGTCTAAGGCTTTATAAATACCACTATTAGATTAGTTGATGAAATTTAATCGTTCTTCCACTCCTTTTTCAGTCTGACTATCGATTCAAATCAGCCTACACACGGCTAGTGTCGAGGAAAAGAAATTAAATTTAATTCCAAAATTCAAAATATATCAATATATACGTGCGTACTGAATCTATTTCGTTGAATTCTACCCGAGACTAAAAACCCGAAATGAGAGCTTCTCGGGCACCGACTGCAGCTTCGAGATAATCCACGAGGGTAACGAATTTCCTAATAAATCACATAAGCCATAGATTCTGCTTCATATTTAATGTCTTAGCATGGTAGCTTGTTTAGTTGGAGAAAATAAACGGACATCTGTAGCTCTGTGGCTGAAATCTCATATGTTGTTTTCAATTTTGTTTTATTTGGGGTATTCTAAAAGCAGGAACATCTTTAGAACCTCCTGGACTGATCAAGATACATTAATACTTACTTCTACTTAGATAAATGCCCACATTCATTCAAGGTAATCTTTTCAAATATTGGACTTTTGAAATATTAGAGCTGTAAAGTGACACTAGATGCTCGTTTCGTTACTCTGTGAAGCTTACTCTGCCAACGCCAATTTTGATGGCTCCTTTCTGGTGCTTCTACATCAATTCATAAAGTTCTAATGATGCAGGTATGTTGACCTTAGGTATTTTGAATACCTCTGTGTTCTCAGTTACTTAAAATACAGCGTTTTTATTTTTAATTTACGTCCACCCAACGTTGTTATATCGGACAGTGAATGAATTGGGTGAAATGAGGCTCAAATGTGTCCAGGGTCCATGGAGCTTATAGTTACCCGACATTCGTCTTGAAGGATAAGGGAAAACCTCGGAAAAACCTTATTCAGGTAACTCACGCTGACCTCTTGAACGTGAGGCGGACATGCTACCATCTACGCCATTTGAATAATTGTGTATAAATGAAATTGGTTGAAAAACAAATGAAAGGTGAAATAAGTTATGTTTTAGTTCACGACAACAACAATGAGGGAGTTCATGGAATCGGAGAAATCAGATACCGAAATTAAACTAAATGTACTCACGTTTGTGATTGACGTAATGAATTCATAGTTGGATATTTAGCAAGTAGCTTCACTGAGAATGTTTTCTTTTATCATTTTGTTTTTAACAAGTTGTAAGGGATTGTGGAGAAACCACAAAAGCAAAATTGGGGTGTTTTAGAATACCACAGCATGCAGAGTCTAATGCGGGTTCAGGGTGCTTTTAGGCTAAGGTTTAGACGCCAATTTTGAAGCGGTAATAGGGTTTTGTGGATCGTGGCTACATACGTAATCAAAGGAGAGGTCATTCACGCAGACCATTCAGTCAGTACGGGATTTGTGAATTTAGTGCGTAATTGTAAGACTGTACATAGAGCTAGCTAGCAGTTAAACATTCCTAAATACACCATATCTAGCAGCCTACGTAAGTAACCGAAGCTTCAGCTTTTGAATTACGAGGGCTGTTCAATAAAGTATGATCATAATTCTTTTTTACGGTCATAATTTTTCGCACTAAAATTCAATCTTATTGTATTCTGTTAACTTAATGTGAAAAAACACGCCGCAGTTGTTTCATTGTTGGTAATCCTGGTTGCCGCCTGTGAGAACCAGGCAAATTCAGAAATGTTCAGTATCGCCTACCCCTGCAATGGAGATAACATGCAGTTAAAGTTGATGTTAGAGCAAGATCCGAAGTTTATTTCTATCGTAATCACTGATTTTGAAACTTGGCTACATCATTTTGATCCTGAGAGAAAACAGTAAAGCTCAGCGTGGAAATCTCCTTCATCATCAACCCCCAAAACAGCAAAAGTGGTTACTTTTGCTGGGAAAGTTATGGTCATCTCATTGTTTGGTATACACGGAATGGTTTATCAGCATGTTGTACCTGCACACACATCAGTAACTGGACAATACTACAGGGGTGTCCTGAAAACGTTGCAAGTTCATATCAGACGCAAAACACCACATTTCCATGAAGCAGGATGGATGCTCACCACGATAATGCTCGGCTGCGTAGTGCCAATGTTGTTGCTAAATATCTTGCAAAAATCAACATGAAGTGCATCCCTTCCTCTCCTTATAGTCCAAATTTAACCCCATGTGACGTTTTTTATTCCATAACTTGAAGAAACGCATTCGTGGGAGGCATTATCCATCATCAGAAGCAGTGGTGAAGCTATGGAGGCGATTTTGAAGGATCTCTCAAAAATGGTTTCCGGCATGTCTCTGAGGATTGGCAGAAACGCTGAGACAACTGCATCGCATTCAGGAGAGACTATTTTAAGAAGGGCCATTAAAATTATGAGGACGAGTAAAGATATGTTGTCAAAAAAAAGTTGTGATCATTCTTTATTGAACAGCCTTCGTACAATTACTGCAGAAGTTGAAACCTTATGTCGCTGCAAAACTATTACACTTCTATGAGCATTTATTGGTACTAATGGAGGTTAGTGAAAATTTGAGGGAAACTAATTTTCAGTGCAACATTTCACCTCATTGGAAACGTGAGCAGACAAAATTTTAAGATATTGGTGGGGGCAGAATCCACGTGCCATTTTGGAAGTTATTGAGAGTCTCCTAAAGTGTCCCATGTCCTTTGCGCCGTATCGAAACGTCAAATGTGAGGTCTATTTTTCTTTCCAAATGTTTCTTTCAACGGCCCAGATTATCTTAACATGCTCTCTGGTTATTTTCACAATTGGAAGAAGAATTTGAAAGTAATGCACAGAAACATCTGAATGAATGGCTTCCAGATGATTAATTGAACATACGGAAACGATGTAACTACAATTGACTGCTTGAGGTCTTCTAAATTAAAGCTCTGGAGCGTTGCTTATTGGGCTCCATGACGAATTGTGTATTTCCCCAATCCCAAAAATTTGCCAGAAATGCAACTTCCTATCACTGTTACCACCCAGTCCATCTCATCAGATATGTTGGGGGGTATGCGGCGTCAATTGGAATTCCTCGTTGTCTGCAAATCACTGATGGTTATCATATTCAATTTCTATGGGGTAGAGAAAAAATATCCCAACATAAAGAAACAAACACTTAAAATACATTAAGTACACATGAGTTTTTTCTTTGGGTTGCACTAATTATATTTCAATATGAACATACAAAATGACGAAAACCTCCTTAAAATCTCCAGTATTTATGTGGACAACATATATTATCATTAACAAGGATTTATCAGTGTAGTAATTACAACATGATTCCTGGAAGCCGGAAGTTAGAGCCACGCAGCTGCGTATATTTACAGTTGAGTGATTTATTTTTGGTCATACATATACACTTTGATGATGTCTCCTTGTGAATGTGGTATAGTAAAATATCTTAGCACCACCAATTAGAACAGTAAGGGAGATTTATTCAGAAAGCTCTCGCGTGCTTTAATTAGCCAGATCGCCTTTCTTATGGGAGTATCACTGATCCACTCAACATAAATTCCGTTTGTGTCTTCACCGTTTTAATATTCTCTATTAGGTTTTGATCCGTGGCAGTGACCATTTATCGGCAAACAATTTTCCCTTGCTAAACCGGATCCCGAGTTGCACAGACTTGACGCCAGCGGCCTAACATGGATTTAAATGGAGTGCTAACTTTCATACCGCCATTTTTCTCTAATTTCCTTTCATTCCATTTCGCTATTATCTTTTAGGTGCATCGTTTGTAGAATATATATGGGACGCACAGAGGATGGTTGGCCCTAAGCATCAATAATGCTTTTCCCGGGTCTGGCGGTATTTTCAAGTGGAGGGCTTGCTTGTCGTCACCGAAACCGGAGTGTTTATGGCTTCATAATGGATTCTGCTACCAGGATGAAATACTCTGCACTTGTTAGGAGTTCTGCGCGCCTCTGAGGCCTCCATACCTGTGAAATTGTGGCCTCATGAATGTTTCTATTTACGTCCTCCAACGTTATATCATATCGAACGATGAATGAAATGGGTGAAATAATGCTCAAATGAGCTCAGCCTCCATAGAGCTTAGAGTTAACAGACATTCATATTTCAGAGGGAAACTCCCGGAAAAAAGAACTTCTTCCAGCTAACTCACTCATTAATAAAGACAATTGTATATATAATCACTATAAATCTAAGCACTGAGAAAACCTTCATTTAACATGCAAATTTTTTTCGGGACTGGCAACCCTTTTTGTTTAAAATCTGAAAGACCACCACCATTACTATATTAATATTTCATTACAGGAGAAGAATATGGGACAAGAAATGGGGCAGTGTAAGTCAAGAGATATTGACGGCACGCATGCTAACGGGGATGGGAGAAAAGAAAAATAGATGTATAGAAGATTTCTTATAGAGGATAAGAGAAAAGTTGATTAGAATAAAATAAGAAAAGGTAAAGAAGAAATGGCATCAAGCTGCTCAGGAAAATCAAAGATTTGCCTGAGTCAGCAGGTAAATCTTAAGGTCAGCAATTTCACGTATTTGTACAGGAGGTATAATTCAGAATGTTCTATGTTATATTTTATTGCACTGAATTTGTAATGGATACTGTACAAATAAATATCAAATATTAATATTTCATATGTTGAAGCACAGACTAAGGCGATGAAAAATGCAGGAGGCTGCATTTGCAGTGAGACTCCAATCATCATACGATACAATAAAAGATTCCGGGCTAAAAGTGCATGGTAAACTATGCATACATATGTATAACAACCAAATGTACACGATTCCCAATAAATCACACGTATACGTATTTGTAATTACATAGTAAATTTATTAAACTAGGTTCCTTAGAAACAACAAATTAATTCTAGTAACTTGGTCTGCAATTATAAGTACCATGGAAGTAATCTTTCCTGTAGCAGCAATGACGTTTCAACTCCTCCACAAAGAGCAGAAGACATTATTGTTTTCAAATTTTTTCAATGCCGAAATTGCAAGAATTTCCCTCTAAAGCCAAAAATGCTGTAGAAAATTGTGTGACATCACTAAATTACATTTCTGTGGCAGCCTTATTTATGCTGTTCGGGAATTATGAGATACTGCAGTACTGGGATGTTCGTAATCTCACAGGTACATAAGTTTGTTTTTATATAACTTATTTATCTGGATATCTTTGAGGAGCATGGGATATTCGAATTCTACAGCAAACATTTTACAGTCAGAAAAAGCTCATTTACTTTATGTTTTATAGATTTCTGCTGGAATATTATCAAAAAGTTAGACGACAATATTGTGACATAGCTTTTAAAATAATCATCTGTAACATAGAGTAGCCTATGCTTTCCTTATCCATTTTGGCCCCTTTTGTGTTAAAAATCCAATCTCATCGATCCTATACAATATTATTTTCTGGATTATCAATTTACAGTAATCTGCTTTTAGCATACTATTCGCAGGTGCAGTTCGTGATAATATGCTGCAGCACAATAGTAACGTTTTCTTTACTTCTGTCAGGCTTAAACGCTCTATCAGGTAGCAAGGATAGCTGTCATACACTTTAAAGTAACACGTGAGCACTATTTGTGCTACACCGAAGAGCTGCGTGTTTGCAGGAATGATGTCCAATGAACGCACTTGGCATAGCGGTGCATTGCTTTGATACCACTCCTCTGATTGGTCGTCTTTGCTTGGGATTGTGCTACGGCCAAACGGAGCACAGAAGCTTCTGCTTCTTGCTGTAGTGTTTTCAGTGCCATCTGCAGTAGTTACAGTAACCTACTACCACTAGAAGTGCTCTTGCACGTATTTACTTGCAGACGGGAGTTAGGAATGTATGTTGGCACTACTGGCTTTCGTTATTTACAATTAGAATTATTGGCTTACTGAAAACGGTAGTGCAGTTCAAGTTATACTGTTATAGTTGAAGGTATCCCTCGTCTTTTGCGGGCACTAACATGAATTCGGTGAGCACCTTAATCAGTTACTCTTTCGCAGAAGTTCCTTGGAGGAAAAAGTGCAAATCAAGCGATAGGGTAGGCAAACTCTAGAAGTAATTATAATGCAGTTTTCAAAAGGAGGGAGAAATCATTCCTACACCAGGCGTCTTAACCAAAAAGTGTATGAGCATGAGTGGGTATGTGGATGCCAAAAAAAGATATGCTCTGTTCTGCTTTCCATGGCTGCTCTTCGGAAACTGATGCTTGAAGCACAACGGGAGTGACACATTCAAGTCACCTAAATGTGCTTATTACTAAGCATAAACAAAATGTAAAGTATTTAAATAATTTACTAGATTTAAGTGCTTTAGGAAATATAAACATTGCGACATAGTGCATATCAGGAGGCGAGGCTGAAACATAACCAGTAAGTTGAAAAAGAAAAACAACAGGCATGTGCAATTGCGAATCATTGATTGCCTCTAAGATGCAGGATTTAACACCAGTTATTTATAAGTTCTGCAATAGAAAGGAGTACTGCATGGACTTCATACTTCGACATTAAATAAGACCGTAAGTATTTTTAACAGTAGGTAGCATTGTAGCACACTCCTAATTTTATCCAACAGCCACCACTGATTATTCGTTTTTCCTCCTACGTGTTTCTCTGCTTCATCTGCATATCGCTGTTTTTCTCGGTTTCTTGAGAACCCAACTTCTATCACGTCTTCATGCTAAGCTCATGCGTGTTCGGACAAGGACAAGGGCATGCTATTGTTCCTCCCTTCTCATACGATGTTTGGCCGAGATAGGATTTACTTGGCATATCATAACCCGGTGTGTATAACCTTCGCAGATGTCGCATCTTCTCTCAACGTGTGGACTAAGCTATAAATATGAATGACGGAGTCAGCCACCGGACCTGCAGAGAATGGATTTGTTGCTTGCGTGAATTTAACTTTATAGCGAATATCTCTCTCACAGAAAGCTTTCAGAGCTTAAAGGGATTGGTCCACTCTGTAGGAAAAGCTACAATCGAATATCGCTATTGGTAAGTTTGTCTAAAACGTCTATCGGACACTTACAGGTGAATTCTTAACAATTATGTAGTATCATATCTTTAAGATGAAACCATAATTTAGGATAAATTTATCTTTAAAGCCATTACATACCACTTGGACTAAGCCTTTACGCAACCTTCTTCTCCACTTTGAGTTTTACATTGGAATTGGTTCCTCTATCTCTTCCTTAAAAGGTTCAATATCACGTTACCCTCTGGGTTTTAATTGTATATAAATATCGGTATACCATTTTAGTGCTTACACTGAAATATTATTGCTTCTCGAAGGCGTATCTATCAATTTTTTCTGTTTCCCTGGCAATTAAAAATTAATTACAAGTGTCTGTATTTTGTTTTTAATTAATAACAACAGGTCTGGTTAGTGGTATTAACACTTTATTCCACACCTGCTTTGAATAAAATTGTAAGTTATCTGGTATTGTTTAATAAAATGCAAATATTTGCTGTCCTTATGTGTATTAAATGTTTAACTATGTTACTACGGTTGTATTGTTAGGCAACCAAATCCATATTTCACACATTCCATTTTTATGTGAACGTCCCACATTCCTTTAACTGACACATGTAAGTGTATCATTATCAATCATGACATAGCACTGGTTATTTTATAGACCCTCCCTACGGAGAGCACATTTCACCACGGGTGGTGGGCTTCAAACTCAGAACGCTTGGCTTTGAAAGGTTGGCCAGTCCATTTCATTTCTGCTTGAGGATCACGGCATTTCGAATTTGTTTCTTTAAAGTTACTGTGGAGGGATATAAAAATGGTTTAGCAGTCAGAGGAATATCAGCTTATGTAGTGAAATAATCCATACAATTATAGTCACTTCCGTATACTTTATTCAGAACTTTTGTTGCTACCCAAGTTTCTTATCCATAGAGTAGCAATAGGATGGACAGAACCCAATAAACTTAAAGCAGTGCCCCTCCTGACTTTAATAACCTATTTTTAGTTTTAGCTAACAGCTGCTGATATTTGTGAGTTTTACTTTTAGTAAACCATTAGATATATGTTGCTAGGCAAATGAGTTCATTTACGAGTGGTTTAACAACCACTTAAAGACCATGCTACTTCCCTATCTCACTTGTACCTATAAGGTAGCATGATTAGATAAAGAAATGAGAGTGCGGGAGTGTAATATATTTTTCATTTGTCTCTATCATGCGTATGCAAATGTATTTCCCATCTATAGGTACATGTGTATGTAATTTTTGTATTGTTCAACAATCTACTTGTTTCTGGTCTACGAGTATGGCTGTAACAGCAGTTGCGACATGACACCACATACTGCTACTAAGAACGATACTGAATTAGCTAAATTGTGTAAAGGAACTCATATCTGTGTGGTGATAAAGCTGCACGAGGTCACATATCGAGATAAGTGTCGCTGTTGCCTGTTTATAGTGAATTCAGTGCATCCTGTGCTAATTACCTAAGTCAAGGAGAAATTAGAAGAACCGCTACCACTTCATTTTCTATTTAGTTTGCCCTTGTAACATCCCTCCATATTATATCATTTGCTAAGTACAAGATGACATATTTCCAAGGCCTGCTAATACAACGGGAATACAATATAAAAGAGTGACTCTAAACTATGGTTTACTTTCTAAATTGTGGTGTCGAGGTTATCAACACGAAAAAACTTGTAATAGTAGTCTTAACAACGAATACAACGGCAACATAGTAGCAGGAAAAATGCAATTAACCCAGAAGTGCTTTGACTCTGCAGTAGGACAAGTTTTCTAGAATATCTTGCTACTGAGATTTTTATGCAAACTTGACGTAACCTCTATACGTAAACAGAATAAATCTTAGTTACTTGATGGAAATTAATCATTTCCTCATACTAGCCGTATATAAGCTAAGGTTTTGATAGAGCCAACATGAAAAATTCAACGCCATAGCCGGGATTTGAACCACGGATTTTCTGGTTTCCATACAGTCGCTGTAACCCATTGGGCTACCATGGCCAACGTGCTGTCATGACATTAAATTCTCCATTTTTTAGGCAATTGTTATTTCAGTTAGGTTATGGTTGGAAAGTAAACATCTGACTAAGTTAGCTAGGGAATTTAACATCGTGCCGTTATAATGCCACTGCAGCTCACTCAAGGGTACTAGCAAGGAAACTGAAGTTCTGTGTTTCAAATCCTGATTTTTGACTACAAGATTGTAGTCTGATTCTAGTATATCTAAAGATACTTCAGCATTGTTCTTTTCTGTTAGGGCCAAGCTCTAGAAGTGCTACTTATTTACCTTTAACATTTTCTCGAGGTTTTGCTGGAGAAGAACGCAGCCGGAAACACCAGTTAATTAAGGAGAGAAAGCTCGTGGATTTCACGAGAGCTTCTCAAGTCAAGATTTTCTCAAGTGTAAATACAAGGAATCTAGCTGAAGTCTTGGAATCGCTCAACTTTATAAAATAAATTAAGAAAACAGTCTGGATGGAAAATGATAATTTTCTGCTTTTCCCTTTTGAAGTACGAGTAACATAAGGTTATCTGTATAAACAAGTATTTATAAGGTTTCCTCACGATTCCCACTTCACTATCATTAGAATTAAAAAAAAAGAAAAATATTTAATTCCTGAAAAAAATTGAAGGTATTCATTCTTTAAGACGTACCACTGAGAGAGATAAATTAATAACTGCCTTAATTAGAGAAGGTCAGGGGATAAGTGAGTTTGAAGACAGAAGACCCACATGTTGCAGTAAGACTTCACTTTTTTCTTGGTTTTAATCGCAAAATTGTGCCTCACAAATACTTTTTAAAGAAAATATACACTCGGATTTCTCCTGTCGCATTCTACCTAAAAATGGATTTCACCTGAAATATGCTGCTGAGGTCTCTTAAACTCAAAAGTGTATTTGTTTTAAACAGGGTGCATATACATATTTACCTATCATATACTGAACGTTCTGCAAATATCCAGTGAGATTGTCTTAATTCGGAATGGATTATGTAAAGTTTTGTGTAACGGACATACCATAAGCTAAAAGATTACCTATTATATAAAATGAAATGCGTATTTTAGAAATATAATTAATTCCAAATTACCTTCTTTTCAATCTGTCTTCTTGTGGAATCTTAAGTAGGTTTTGAAATTCTTTATGCGCTGTCACAATTCTCAATTATTTATTATGTTCTCATGCTCATTCAGTCCTAGCATTTCGAAAATTGCTGAATATCAAACTATATCTGTTTGCTGCTGTTGGCATACACTGCATTTAATTTATAATATTTTAAAATCAATTATTACATTTATATAGAGATTTAATTATGCGAATGTCAGGCCACAGTAGCTTTGAGAGTACTGATCATCTTTTAGAAGCCGAAGATAAACCCGAAATCTGAAATCCGTCCAGATGTTAAACAAATAAAAATGAATGAATACAAAGGCATGACTCAAAAAAGAGGTTATGGGATTATTTTCAGACACAGAGTTCTAATTAAAGACACTTAAAACAAGCAAAGGTGATGCGTTTAGAATATCAAACTAATTTGCGAATTTAAATATTCCACTAATTAAAAGGAGTAGCAGTTGTCTTTTGTAGTCATAGGTATCTTCTTAAATGTACCACAGTATTTTATAAAATTCTGCTTTTAACATTAAATTTTACGAATTAAAGTACGTCGTACGAAATCGTCGAGGTGGACCAGGTAATGGACGACGCACTTAGCATGTCTTCCCACAATTGTCTCTTTTGTGCAAACATCTCTCATCCTCCAGGAGGACTGGATGAAATGAAGGAGCCTCAGGAGAGGTATGTCCTGCAGGGATGAAAGACGTAACGGCAGAGACACGCAGAGTACTCTAACATACTTCCTTGTGTACCTGCCTGGTAGGTTCTCAGCAGCCACAGGCTCAGGCCGTCGGAAGCTGGCTCAGAAGTCCCCTCTAACAGGAACCGAAGAAAGCTGGACTCGCCAATGGAAACCAAGATGGCGTCCATTCTCCATAGCTGAGAAAGTCAAAATCGCAGGCAAACTGCTTCAGTTAATGTTTAATGGACATATTTAAGAGTAAATAGTTCAATCTCTGAGTTAGTTAAACCGTCATCAGGTAAAAACTGAACCAAAGGTTGTAAATGTTAACGTGTAATTATGATTTGGATACCCTCTTCTGGCCACAGAAATGTGTAGTGTTTAACGCCCGCTTTTACTACATACGGCACCGCAGGCGGTGACACTGGTGATGCATGAGATGAAGATGGAGCACCGGTGGAATGAGATGGCAGGGGAAACTGGAGATACCGGAGAAAACCTGCCCCAACGCCGTGTTGTCCACTACAAATCTCACTTTGCGGTCGCCTGGGATCGAATCCGGGCCGCCTTGGTGAGAGTTAAGTGGTCTAACCACTGAGCCACGGCGTGGCTCTTCTAGCCACGCATCTCCTATAAGTTAATTACGTACTATTATCCTGTTTTACATTGTTCTCATAAACAATGATTCTGAGAATACAACAATTACAAATCTGTAGGGTTGTGCAATAAAAGGGGCTATTAGGGGTCCAAATACGATCGCGGAGAGCTCCAAGCAATAAGAATGGCAGAGAAATTGCAAAATCCAACAGTATAATTAATTTCATTGAAAAAAATACCTACCTCGAATAACTGGAAGCTTAAATAGATGACAAATGACATAACCTTTATAATGTATTTGTAGTCGTACTATGAGTGAGAACTGTAAGTTCCAGCATGTAATTATGTATGGCACAAAAGTGTCATGGCCTAAAGGATAATTCTATTTTCGTAACTCAAATAGAAATATCTGTGATTTGATACCAGCACTTAAAACTTCTCTCTCTCTCTCTCTCTCTCTCTCTCTCTCTCTCTCTCTCTCTCTCTCTCTCTCTCTCTCTCTCTCTCTCTCTCTCATGCTACTACGTATGACTATGGCCAGGGAACAAAGGGAATCATCGCACCTGGACCCAACCGAAACTTTTAACTTCTCCAACAGGAAGGGATGAAGCGAAAGAGATGCAGAATGCTATGGGTCACAAATAAACCGGCAAACACACTCTAACAATGTAGGAAGTTACCATGATAACCTTTATACACTGATAGTCTCCTAAGAAGGGCTTCCATTTGGTGAAACCGGGGAAAACTCCAACCAAGAGCTTACAGAAGGTACCGAAAGCTTTCCAACAAGTAGCTGCAACATTCTGTCCAAAAAGCTAATCCCGAAACCTTCCCAAAATATATACATAAATTAATCCAAATTTTCGGGTTGACGAAATAATATCTTAAAGCTTTTTAACGTAAAAATCAATCTTGAGTTTCTAATATCTACTTATTACTATGGACCAAGAGACACTTAAAAGGATAAGAATTGTTACAAATGAACGTTACATGATCGCCTCCAAAGTACAATTGTTATATATTTACAAATATATTATTAATTAGTGCTACTATATCTCACATTGTAAGAAATAGTGTACCATAACGAAAGCTGGTAGACGAAGGATCAACCAGAAATAGAATAACATTATGATAAATGTGGGAACGCCGAACTGAGCTACATATATAATAAATTTAATAAGTAACCCAAAATATTGGGAAAACATTATTATGTTTTACTATTCAAAGTATTTGTAAGTATTAAGAAGTGTACCCACAATACTCAATCCACGATTCCAGAAAGAACAAATTCAGAACCGAGGGAATGACAGTGGTGCTAACATAACCCAGAACTTGGATAGGCGAACTTGGAAAGCAATAAATGAAATACACCTCATCGCACGCCGAAAAAACCAATACATACGATGGAATAAAAACACCTGCTCATGAATTAGGTTTACGAGAACCTTCATTTTGTCTACTTCATTCTCAGTGTTTCAATAATTCGGTGAGTACAAATCGAATCAAAAAAACAGTTGAACATGAATGTTTGTTATTACTACCAGCAGCATACCGCTCTTGGGTTGAAATCCAGCTAAGGATAATGTAAAAATCCGTAGCAAGGCTTCCTTTGGAAGGAAATAGTGCTCTGGTTTTGTAAACCAGGGGGGCCCCAAATGAAACCGGATTGTTGTCATAAAACCTTTAGTGATGAACCTTTTTACAAAATTAATTCCGTCACCTTTAAAATACTCTCCATTACATGCGATGCACATTTCAAGTATCTTTTGCAACTTTTGGAAGCATGTTTGGAACCCTTCAAGTATGATATTGTCCAGTGCCCTTTGCGAAGTTGTTTTCACCGCCCCCACATCGTCAAAACGCTCCCATTTTAGCGTTTTTATCATTCGTGGAAACAGGAAAATGTCGCACGGGGCTAGATCCGGCGAATACGGAGCGTGGGGAACAACACACCATCTCTGAGATGTCAAATAGTGAGTCACTCGTATGACCGTGTGTGTTGGAGCGTTGTCGTAATGCAGAAATCAGTCACCTGATCGCCAATGTTCCGGGCGTTTCCTCCTCACATCCTCTCGCAGACGCCTTAAAACATCCCAGTAAAAGTGCTGGTTAACAGTCTGGCCAGGGGATACGAATTCCCGATGCACATTTTCACGAACATCAAAAACACAATGGTCATCGTCTCCACATTTGACCACACTTGCCATGCTTTTTTTTTTTTTTTTTTTTTTTTTTTTTTTGCTCTGGGAGAGTTGGCAGTCATCCACTGGCTTGAAGCTTGCTTGGTTTCTGGGACATGCCCCTAACACCAACTCTCATCCCTGTAATGACTTTGTTCAAGAAGTCTGGATCACGTGCAATCTCTGTTTTCAAGTCTTGACACACTTTCATGCGGATGGTATTGTGCTCCTCTGTGAGAACGCGGGGAACAAATTTAGCAGCAACACGTCTTATGTGCAAATCCTCCCGCAAAATCTACTGGCACGTGCTCCAACTGATTCCTGTCGCTGCTGAAATTTGGTCTATCGTTTTGTAACGATCCTCCTTGATCTTTCTGCGGACCTTTTCAATGTTCTCCTCATTTCGCTATGTTGAATGGCGTCCAGAATCAGCTTGGTCTTCAACAGGCATCTCCCCACGTTTAAAGCGCCCAAACCACTCGAAAACCAGTGTGCGGCTCATAGCGTCCTCCTGGAAAGGTTCCTGAAGCATTTGGTGTGTCTCCGTTGCAGCTTTTTAAGCAGGAAAGAAAATTTCACACACACTCTTTGTTCTTTTAAAGTTGCCATAACGACTTCGCAGAGGTAACCCGCCAACAGTCAGAGAAACACAATACCACACTTGTACGTTCAGCTCTACAGTGACGTCCTCTGCACAGCAGTTCCATGAAGGTGTCTACTAACACCATCTAGCGTGAGAACCCTTCACTAAGTCAAGGAGTGTCAGCGCTCTCGGAGTCCGGTTTCTTTTGGGTCCCCCATCGTTTTACAGTTCGTTTAAAAATTTCTAGCCAAAGGGTCTCTGAGCAAAGTTAGCTGCCTCCCAATACAGAATTAGACGCTGAGGATCACTGCACTTAATGAGGATTGAGACGGTCTACTGCTCTCAGCAGCGTCCGTCAAGTCACAGGGTCCACCATCAAAATGGTGACTTCTGGCCTCTGCTTGTGCTGCTTTCTCCAAAGTCATTCGATGGTTTGGTGATGTTGGGTACCTCGGCTGCATCAGGAAATCACGAAAGTGTAGGAGCAAAGACTTATCTATGCCGGACTGGCTACTGGTGTCGGAGATCCTGGGTCAATTGGACAGGTCGGAAAGCTCGAATTATACGTCGAAGAAACAGCCATATATACCTTTTATTTCTGTTACTACACGTACATGACCGCCAGATACAGTCGGGTGTCAGTCGGCTGAATTTCACAGGAATGAATAATACCTTCAACTGGCGTTCCAAATAATTGCCCTCGCTACCAGATTTCACTTGCAGTTGTTCACCCGCGGGCTCTACGAGCCATTTTAAGCGCGATAATCTAAGCGCTAGTAGCGCAGATTATCCGTATTACTGTAAGTCGGCAAATGGAGGTTGCTGTACGTTTTCCCAGATATTTATACATAACTCAGCCTCCCCGTGGCGTCAGCTCATCTGAAACACCATTGGCCATGTTTTCGCGCTACACATAGCGTGGGTGTCGTTCTGCATTCCGATAGGCTGCCAAATATCTGCTGAGACCTATTTATCCAAAAACAGACGATTTTCTGGGTCCTTAAACTCTATCTTATACTATAGCCTGCTCCCCTTATGGTCGGCGGACAATTGTTTCTACGAGGCTTGTCCGTAAAATAAGGTCTCCAAGGCGCTGGAGCCACGAGGACCGCTATTACGCGAGATCCGGGAACACTGGCGTATAGCTTGATTTCAACCCTTCGAAACCCCACCATAACGAACCCGTTGCAACCATTAGTCTTGGCTGGGCGACCGTTTGCGATGGAGCTTCCTATCACCTCCGCCGCCAAGTGCGAGTTCCGTGCAGTGATCTTTTTCTTTTTTTGAGTGCCAAGGGCTGAAATTCATCGTCAGTTATGCGACGTCTATGGGCCACAGTGCATGGACGTCATAAACGTGCGAAAGTGGGACAGATAGTTCAAAGACGGACGTACAGAGGTCCATGACGAACAGCGTTCTGGTCGGCCTTCTGTTTCAGTCGAAAGAATTACAAAGGTGGAGCAAGAAGTGCTTAAAGTTCGGCATATGACAGTTCGCAAGCTGTGCGTACTTATCGCTGAAATCAGTAAGACTACGATTGACAAGATTTTGACCGAATATTTGCATTATCGCAAGGTGTGTGCGAGGTGGGTCCCGAAAATACTCACCGAAGAGCACGAACGGCAGAAGCGGCCCACGGATTCCTGGAGCGTATGAACAGGGCGAGGAATTGTTGGATTCAATTGTCACTGGCGATGAAACCTGGGTGCACTACACAACACCAGAAACTAAAGAACATTCTCGTCATTGGCGGCATTCGAATTCGCCGAAGCCGCGGAAGTTCAAATAGACATCTTCTGCCAACAAAGTGATGACCAGTGTGTTCTGGGATTGAAAAGGTGTGTTGTGTGAGTTTATGCCTACCGGCACAACAATAAACGACGCTAGCTAATGTGAGTCTTTAAATGTGACGTGCCATTCAAAATATAAGGAGGGGAATACTGACGAGTGGAGTTATCATGACAACGCTCGTCCCCATACTGCACATGCAACGGCTGATCTCCTGGCCCAGTTCGGATGGGACATCCTCACCCATCCCCCTTACAGTCCAGACTTAGTACCTAGTGATTATCATCTGTTTCCTGAGTTGAAGTCACACCTGGGTGGAACACATTTCCAGACCGACGATGATTTGAAAGGCGAGGTTGAGCGCTACCTGCGCAACTTGGCGGGAGAGTCCTGTAACAAGTGTGCAAGAAAACTGCCACAGCGCATACAGAAAGCATCAATGGTGATTATGTTGAAAAATAGCTATAAGTTACCCTCTCCATCAATTTAACATTCATTGACAATAAGCATGTTTTCTATATTGAATAAAATTGTAGACTTTATTTTACGGACACGCCTCGTTGTAAACAGTCATAAAAATCTCCCCTTAAGACAACTTAAGCTGCCAAGCAAGCCTAGCACATTTTACATGTGTACACATATACGAAAATTATAAATGCAATTAAACCATACATAATAATTATTATACATAAATAATATATAGACAAAATATAAATAATTATATAATAATTTCCAAGCTGAACGGAAGTTTCCGCCTCAGGATCTATAAATAAAAGGAAAAAAATTAACCATTACATCGAAAACTTGAAAAACAATTAGCTATGTCCTGGGTTTTATATACCGTACTATTTGCATAACGCAATAATGTAATGGGTGCAGACAATTTCAGTGATATTTTTAATACCAGAATGATGGATTGACAAAAACTGTGCAAATGAAGTCTTTTTCTATTCGACATAACATTTTTTGGAATGAACGCTATACGCAGAAAGCTAAACGTTCCATTTTGGCACATAAATATTTGAACATGCAGTGTATTAACAGAAATCGTCAAGAGAGGTTTTTAGTGTTCCACGAAAAAGTGTTGCACATAATGTTAAATTTGAAACACAAAGTTGAGCATTAATGCAGCCACTCTTTCTCGCGCACAAAAGCCCACACATCCACCCATCTAACCACCCTCCCATAGAGAGATCGTATACATTTTTAAAAATGCTTTGGGTAGGTACCAAAAACCTTGCACTTTCAAAGCAGTTTCAGTTGAGTACAGCGTAATACTATACCGACAAGAGATTCGCTAGAGAAATCAGTAAACACATAGTATACAAAATTTAACTTTTAATGACAAACACTTATAGAAAAACAATATTATTTTAGTATTTTTACCACACTTAGCATAGGTTGAGCATCTTCCAGAGATTTTTCAATAATCACCGCACATTAGTGTTTATATAAAATATTTTTCGAAACGTTTGATTTCTATCAATATGGTTCTAACGGTCTGGATTATAACACAATATTTTATAGAGATTTAAAGATACTTCTATGCCAATTAAAGTGTAATCATGACATTTTTGAAAATAGTTTCGAAGTCGTGTTCCTACTAAGTGGCTTCTACACAAATAGTAAGCTGCAGGAGATGGATCATAGTAATCCTTTTTGTAAAGGTAAAGTCGCTACCTATTGCCCAATCTAGGCTCACCTAGGGTAGTAGCTTTAGTAGAATTAGGAAAGACAAGAAGAAATGGAGGAATTATGGCAAAAATAGGAATGTGAGATATATGGAGATTAGAGGAAAGGGATACAAGCAATGTGAGTAAATTAGTAAACTGCAGAATAGAAGATATTGATAGACAGGAAATATGGGGAAGTTTAGAAAATATGAAATCAGTACAATTTTACAAGCGAATAAAAAGAAATTGGGGACGAGAAGCACATGTAGATTACTGCAATAGGCAAGAGAGAAGGGTTAGCACGGATGAGAACAGGAATGATATTGCTAACAGGTATAAGTGATAGGGAAAAGGGAATTTGTGAATTGTGTGGGGGAGAAGAAAGCATAGAACACTATGTAACAGAATGCGAGGAGGTTGCAATATGGAGAGAAAAAAGGTTTGGGAAGAAAAATGGGAGAAAGTAGAGAAGAGAATAGTAGCTATAAAAATATTAACGGGCAGGGAGGAAATGAAGGTAAGAAGTATTGGTGAGTTCTTGTATCAAGTAAAAGAAAAATGGGCCAGAAATGTAGGAAAGGAAAAGGAGGGGGAAGAAAGGGACTAATTAAGTACTCAAGGAAGTATGGAGGTTAAGAGCTACCTGGCAGAGCAAAAGACCAGGTTATCATGCAAGCCAAGGTAGCAACAAGGTAACGGCAAATAAATGTAGTCGAAAGTTGTAAATTGTAAAATTTTGGATTATGCCCAATAAATAATCATATCATATTTTCGTACTGCATTACCCCATTTCCAATGTGCCTATACGTATATATCTAATACACCATTTTAACAAATTTCATCTCTATAGGCATGAAGCAAACAGGAGAATAAGCGTTTTAAGAATAGGTCATAGAAGAGTGATAGAAAAACTCAACAAATTGCAACATACCGAATTTTTATATCTCATATTTAAAATGTTAATAATAATCTAATTAATTTGACTTTGCTATTAAAACATCATATGTTTACTTTTCTTTGCAGGAAGAATAGGGAAAGAAAAAATGTGAGAGATAGAGGGTAAAATATTGAGGAGGGATAAATAGAGGGGAGGAGAGATGATGCTAAGTTTTTAAGCAGGAGTTCCGTCTCACGATGTTGTCCCACTTTATCACCGTATGCGTCTCCTTCACTTTTGAGCAGAAATCTATCTCACGGTATGCGTGGGTGTGTAATCAATGTAAGGATGATAATATAATCTGAATTTGAAACGTTTAATAAACAATATTTACTTTAACTGTAGAAGCTGCCGACCAACAGAAACATACACTTAAGGTATTCGTTTGCTCTATCAGGCACTAGCAAGCGATCCTGGACTTCAGGCAAAAATTGACGACTAATCCAGCAATTTCTTGTCCCAAGTTCCGACAAGAAGTGTTTAACATTTTTCCCCAGAATATCCTAAGCTACCAAAATGCTCCTAATATCCTTTCCTTCTGCTAAAGGCTAAGACCTTCCATTACTAGCTTCTAATACGAAGCTGCCACTTCATTGCTACATTTCTGAAATATGCTTCATTCCAAACCAAAGCATCTCCATAAATTTATAATAAATACTGTCACATATTCCATAGTGACTTTGTCCTCTCTCACGTAACCTACCAATCTCCCACAAATCTGCCTGAGAACTAGCCCTCACAGATTAGCATATTTAATATCCTCTTACTACCAGCCAAATTGTACTCATAATCAACTGCCAAACCTAAAACCTTTTTTTTTTTTTTTTTTTTTTGCTTTTTTTTTGCTTTTTTTTGTAATTTACGTCCTCCAACGTTAAGTCATATCGGACGATGAATGGAATGGGCGAAATGATGCTCAAATGAGCCTGGGGTCCATAGAGCTTAGAGTTATCCGACATATGTCTTTCAGAATAAGGGAAAATCCCGGAAAAACCTTATCCAGGTATCTCGCCCTGACCGAGATTCCAACTCGGGAACTCTTGAACGTGAGGACGACATGCTACCACCACGCTACCGAGGCGGGCCTAAAACCCCTTAATATTTAACACAAATACACAGAACATACGAATTTAATTTTATTATAAGATTAAATTAACTAATCCATTTCTGTATCAATTACAAGTTAATAAAACAAATGTGGAGCTGTTTACTCTGATGATTTAGGAATAATTAATGATTTTATCACGATAGTTCCTGGTAGGTCTTACGTTTATTAGTCACGGATATAGAAATTCTCTTAAGTATAATTTTATGCAGCATTACGTCTTATATTATTTTGTGATTAGACAGCACAGGAATCACTAGTGTGCTAACCTCAGAAATTGTTAGTGGGACGCACCGGTCACGAAAACAAAAGCATTGTTCCTTGCTCGTTCTCAGCGACCCTGGCCTCGCTTTCAGGTAAGAGGGCAAAAAAAAAAAAAAAAAATAGTCGATAATCATTCGGACATGTTCAAGGTTGCTCATTTTGCTATGATCTTAATTGTACAGTGCTTTCAACCACTTACTGTAAAATCAACAGCTTCCTTTTAAGCAACAAATAATTTATTTTGTATAATTAAACACAGTGAAATAAAATACTTGTCTCATTGCATAAAGAATTTAGTTTCATTTACCTTTATCTACAATTCTTTGATATTATTCTGTTCAACTATGCTGACGAATGTCAATTTCTATTTTTAGAGTTTTTAATATGACTTCTTCAAAAAGGAAATCTTATTTCTGCGAAGAAAAATTAGCTAGGTATGTAAATTCCGGGAGTGAGATGAGAACACAAATGACATTATCTGACTACAGAAACGCAGGAATCGCAAAGCCAAAAATTAAACCACAGAATGAGGGTATTAAGGTTGGTGACAATAAGCTCGCTAACGCCACGAGGTGGTTTTCCATTCACTGCTTCGCTTTTATTGGAACACATTCAGAAATTCTCAGAAGCTACAGTTAGGAGCTACATGCTACTAAGGATATTTGCTAATTGGCTAGAGGACAATAACAGTACCCTTACTGGGATTTTATTTGGTGACAAACCTACGCTTTTACCAGGAAATGGTAGAACAGAAAAAAGCATCTATCTAACGTGTAGGAGTCACAAATGTTTCTGGCATTATTGGATATATCATGACTTTATGTAGGCGTTCGTAGTTTGTGTATTATAAATTAAAGATTAAAATATCTAATTAATTATAAATATTTGTATAATCTATGCATTGTCTAAGTGTTACATCTGGCACTGTTTAATTGCTTAAAAGTGGCAATCACTTTTCTGGTCATTTTGATATTTAAGAAACATCTAATAAATACTCTCATATATTTAAAAGGAAAGAGTACAATGAATTTAATTTGCGGGTTTGACCAGTTTGTTATAAACTATGCTTTATGTTTGGTTTTGAATTTTCATAGTGGTTGTCCCGTGTCACAGAATTACCTAAATTATTTTAACAAATCCCTGTCTAATCTAGTTAGTTCTTCGTATATTCATATATACTTTGCATAAAAGGAGTATTTTGGGAAAATATTTTGTTTAAAGAAAAGAAAAAGTAAATGCCTCTAACAGGAATTTTACTTTCCTTTTAAGAGTGAAATTACTCAGTATTCAGCTGATAAGACACGGTGCAGAGAAGTATTACACATTAAAGGTAATGACATTTTTGGCTTAAGACTGATGAAGCATTTTAGAATATAAAATATTAATCGCTCGGTTATTTATAACAAACTCTATAAATATTACTAGCTTTTTCCTTGTCTTTAAGCGCAAATTAAACATAATGATGATGTTTCAAGTATTTGTATAGCCAAATGAGTTGGCTGCGAAGGAATTTCTATTTTATAAATATAAATTGTGATTTCAAAGTACAAATTACAACCACCAATATTGTAGCTCTTATTTTTCGCCTATCCTGCGGAAATTCTTAAGGAGAGGAATTATCGTTTCCTGTTTAAAAGAAATGCAAGAGCAATGAATGATGCTCATATACATTACGGGCAATTATTTCCTAAGCTGCGGTTCTACAACACATTGTAGAACCAAATAACATTCAACATTGATTCCGGTTAGGAAAATAATGAAATTATGCCCAACTTATGTAAAAAGGAATAAATTATTATCAATAAAAATAAACCATGGCGCAACTGCCCTATTAGAGGGACAAGGCCTGCCAACCTGACGGCCGGCCTCACGCTCACATACGCAAGTTAGATGTGAGCGATTTTCCAACCGATACGAGGAGGAGATATGGTCAGCATCTCGGCATCCCCCAGCCGGAACCTTGGTTTTCGTGACCAGGGCCGCTTACCTAGCGTAAGCTCCTCACTTTCCTCATGATGCTGAGTGGACACCGGTCCTATACCCGGGACCTAAAATCCCCAACACATGGGTGGCATCGAACCCAGGCCGCTTTCCGTGGCCAGGGACCAAGGTATGCTGCCTTATCCCGCTACGCCATGGCACAGGACAAATTATTACCAATGATTAATATAAAATAAATGAGAAGGCTGTGACATAAGACACAGAAAGTTGCCACCGCATTTTTATACATTATTCCAATTGAATTTGAGCTCCTTGTGGTTAACAGAAGTAATACGAGTAATTTGTAGAATTTAATGTCATGTTAACAATTTGTCGTGGTAGTTAAGGAAAGCAGAAGGTTCGTAGTTCAATCTGCTGTTTAATTTTTTCACTTTCCCTTTAGTGGTGTCGATCTTCGGAGAGAGCTTGTCAGCAGGCTGATTTCATGATGAAACTAAGAATGGGAGTGAAGTGTCTGAAGTCGCATTATAATTATAACTTAAAAACATCTGAAATTTAAAAGCCCAAGTGCAATTGTTTCAATGAAGATTGTGTTTAAATGTGAGATCTAAAAGTAGTCCCGGAAATTGGGAAATGATAGCCACGCAGGTTAACAAACTCAGTTGCACTAATGCTTAAATTCTCCATCAGATTGACGTATTTCATTATTTAGTTCTTTTACTCAATTTTATACTTTCAGAATTATTTTTCGCTTTTAGTCGTACGTAGGCCTTTGTTCATGTATTACAGCATTGAGTATTAGAAAGTCTTTAATGTACGTAAAACTAGTTAAAGTTCGTTCTCCTTTAAGAGAACAAAAGAGAAAGGAACAATATTCCCTACACAATTCCTTTTAAAGCATGTCGTAGTGAATATATCACTATTCATTTACAAGCTCTTAGAAGCAACATCGAGGCAAATAGCCACTTTGAATGCGTCCCATCTTATCTCAAACCCCATCAATTTTGTTCCCTCCGCTGCTAAGCAGTAAAATAAAAAATTAAAATGGAACTTTTACTAGTTGCGTTCTTTAAGTTTTGGATGAAATCCCAAATGATTTGCTGTAATAATACTAATTAACGTATTTTATATCTTCTGCGATGAAATAGTTCTTACAACAGAGGAAAGAAAATGTTGGAGTCCCAGAGAATAAGTTACGTCATGTAAAGTTGAAATTTTAGTCTACCTCATTTTTATTTCCTTTAATAAACTTCAAGAATGATGGCTGAATAAAAAAAAATAAACATTCTACATCTGCATGTCTCGTAAAAGGAATATTACACAGCCATGATTTTTTATTTGAAGATAAAAATTAGATGTATAAACACATATATTGTTTTTTTAAGGAGCAGAAACTTGTTTAAATTATTAAAACATTTTAAAGTGCAATGTTGTAATTTCAGAGTCAAAGTTGTTGGTTTCGAAAAGTACTAGAAATATTAATGCCCTTACGCTACGAAAATGCTAAGAAAATACGATGTCTTCAAGATGCTTTCATTAAATCGCATTTAACACATTTTCCCAGATGTTAATCTTTACAACATACTGAAGATTAAATATTTAATGCAATCCACAAAAGACATAATATGGAAACAAAACATTCACCTGATCTTGCAAAAATAATTTTAATGGAACTAAGATGGGATGATGAATTATAGCACGCTTTTAAATAACAAGTCATTATAAGCAGAAATAATAAATAGCTTTTAAATTCTGGTTTTACAGTGTACATATCGCTTTTTCCTATTTGTAATGAAGATATGCAAAATTCAATCCTTGTGCTTCTAGGGTACTATAACTTCTCTTTTTTATTTTACTCAAACAATATAACCGATATATTCTTAAGCAATATTTCTACTGGAAGCTGGGATCCTGTATTAGAGGTATAGAACCTCGGTAATCATTGGTACCACCCTTAACCCGCACTGCAAATTCTACCGGCATTTTGCTTCGGTGAATGCACGTAGGTAAAATTTACATCTTTTAACTATCGAATTACGTTGAATATCACCTTCATTCACAGCTCTAGCCAGGACAAAAGTATCCTCAGTAAGCCTAAAGTGAGGACCAAACAACTTTAACTTATTCCTTGGCACTTAATGTTTCTTTTTGGGGGAGGCGAGGAGCAAAGGAATATTAAATTGGCATTAGGTAACATTTTTATAAGAATGAGAACCAAGTAAAGCCTAAGAATTTCGTCCTAAAACCAGCAGAGGTTTCCAATTGAAACAGATAGCTTTGGAAGGATTTCCATAAAGAACTGTTTAAGTAGGTCTTACAAATATAAGTTTTTGTTCGGTATCATTATCTACCCATCATTAGGTAGTAGGTAGCTTTATTTACATATAGAAACTCCGAGAATAAAAGTTATTGCATTGCGACTTCTAAGAAAAATATTCCTCGGTTTTGGTGAAGACCATTTTACGTTTATATCGGGCCTAGGTTCTCAGAAATGTTTTCATAGTGCATGGGTAAATAGGTGTAATAAACCTTACTACGAGGGCTGTTCAATAGAGAGTCATCATAATTTTTTTACGGACAGAATTTTGCGCACTAAAATTCAATTTTATTATATTCTTGTAAGCTTAATGTGAAAGAAACACGCCATAGTAGTTTCATTGTTGGTACTCCTGCTTCGCGCCTGTGAGAACCAGGCACATTCAGACATGTTCAGTATCGCCTACCGCTGCAATGGAGGTAACATGCAGTTAAAGTTGATGTTAGAGAAAGATCCGGAGTTTCTTTCAAACGTAATCACTGCTGATGAAACTTGGCTACATAATTTTGATCGTGAGAGCAATCAGCACTTATCAACTGCAAACACTCCTCAAACTCATTGAACTAATTCAATTCCTAAATATGGAATTGCTGAAAGTAAATTAGTAATAACTGTAGCTCCTCAAAAAGATATTTGTCCTCAAGGTAAAACATAACCTATAAAAGCTGTTGCTATAACTAAGAATAAAATTACAACTCCAACTATTCATGTATAATAGAATTATATAATAATGTAAAATATTTTAGTGTGAAAATCTCCTTCATCACCAACCCCCAAAGTAGCAAAGGGAAAGTTATGGTCATCTCATTCTTTGATATTCCTGGAATGGGCTATCAACATGATGTACCTGCACACACATCAGTAACTGGACGATACTACAGGGATGTCTTGAAAACATTGCAAGTCCATATCAGACGCAGAAGACCACATTTCCGCTGCACCACGATAATGCGCGGCTGCATATTGCCAATGTTGTTGCTGAATATGTTGCAAAAATCAACGTGAAGTGCATTCCTCACCCTCCCTAAAGTCCAGATTTAGCCCCATGTGACACTTTTCTATTCCCCAGCTTGAAGAAACGCCTTCGTGGGAGGCATTTTCTATCATTAGAAGCAGTGGTGAAGGCCGCGGAGGTGATTTTGAAAGGTTTCTCAAAAATAGTTTCCAGCATGTCTTTGAAGACTGTCAGAAACGCTGGGACAATTGCATCGCATTCAGGGGAGACCATATTGAGAACGACCATAAAAATCATTGAGGATGAGTAAAGGTACGCTGACAAAAAATGTTTGATCATTCTTTACTGAACAGCCCTCGTATATTTGGGGGGATGCTAAATTAAATAATTGTTTGATTCGATGTTACCAATTTAATTGCAAGGAACTGAAAAATGTATTTTAGCCAAAGTAATTAATAATTGTGTCTTATGGAAATCTTATTAGTTACAACGGAGTCTTTGTGATGTATGGGCATGGCAGCTAAATAAATAGAGAGAAAAACATAAAAGGAAAATGTTTGACGCTACTAGGGCAAATGCCTGATGACTATTGGATTTTATTATTCTTGTGGTTTCTTCTGATTTTGTGTGCAATGCAATTATAACGAGAGGTACATCATTTAGCTGAATGAAAAGGAAATAATTGCAAATAGATGGGCAAGACTTTTCACAAGGAAAACTATTTTAATACCAGAGCAACGTAAATGCATAGCACAAACCAAATGTGTAAGGAAGTTCCTCTCCAACTATTAAATCACAAAACAATGAACATACCATCATGGTGAATATTTTTACGTTCGTTTTTCCGCGAAAAGGTAAGAGAGAGCTCATTTTACCCATTAGTAAGTAAAAGCTGGACACACCTCGGAGTAAATTTGAACCCAATTAGGAAAGAAATCGGAGCGCAGCTGTTGCTCGTACTTGCGAAACCCTTTCAAGTACTTCGAACTGAACAATGTACAGAAATGGTGTTTCGTTCATTTATCGAACGTCATGATAGCACATACGTAGTGTTTTTTCGTTGAAAGACCACGAATATAAAGCTGAATATAGAAAGAAAATGTATCTAAAAATTTTTGATGTGCAATTGAAATCAATTAAAAAATTTGGAAATTATGAAGAAACTGATAAAATCAAACAAAATATTCTCATAGTAAGCCAATTCCTAGACCTTATCTTATAGCGGATAGTTAAGTTATAATCGAACCCAGTCACTGCCTCTCACTACTGCACAAGACGGTCGCCAGTCGCCGGGGATATAATGTCGGCAGAGGTGAACTAGAATTCTTACCTTATAACAGATGCTGGAAATGTTTACCAGTTTCCAAACAGGCAGCGTATTTCATGTATATATTCTCGCCCACTCTTCGGTCCAATCCTCATACAATACAGGAACTTAGGGTAAACGTTATGCAAGAAATCACTAGAATACTGCTGATGAGCTACGGAGAGTGAACGAAAATATTTGCACGAGATATGCTTTCTGAGAGCAGGAGGTTACATTTCCAGTATATATTGTAAGGTAAGGCTTTAAGTGCGTCTCTGGCGGCGTAAGTTCCCCTGACGACCATTTCGCGCAGGAGATGCTGCAAGTGAATTCGATTTTAACTTAACTACGCTATATTAAGTAGCCAAGCGTGTAATTTTGATTTCTTCGGGTTGTTACTTTACTCATCACTTAAAAAATAAATGAAACAAATTACGACAGATATTTCGTTGAATGCAATCTGGTATGTTACCTTTATACAGAATTCATGCCACAATTCTAGTACTCTTGGTGCGTTTATTATCCCATCCACTGTAGTCGTTCATTAAGCGAAGATATTGGCACTGGCGAATAGCGATCTCCGGGAGAAAAGAGCCGAATACAAATAGACAAAGACCCTTCACTGTAAAAATTTCAACTTAGTCTGCGGCATCAACATGACAGCCCGTTTATGTGTGAGTAAAACTTTGGTTCTAATTTGATGAATGTTACAAATTAATTTATATATAAATATATAAAATTTTGTTTCAAAGTGTGAGTTGTACAACCTGAACGTCGATGGGAGAATGACTTCTGATCAGTAGTGGTCAGACTGGCCTATCTTTATGAAGGTAATGATGTGTTACACAAGGTAAACAATCCCGGCTTTATTGTTTTCTCAGATTTTGAAAACATTGAGTACGAAAAATCGTTATTTTAAACCAAGAATTAACAGTTCTTCCATATACAGTAGTACTTTTATGAGATGAGGCTACTAGTTTAGAATAATAAACAAAAAATGGATACTTCTCAAAATACTTAAGAGATCTTCAAAAGGTCGTGTTCAATTTCATGTAAAACTTCAACGCTGTGGGTTAATTCAGGACTAAAGAGCATGGTAAAGTACAGAAAAATATACCAGACATTTCTTTCCTCTCCTATTAAGTTCAATTGTGAAAATGGGTAATTATTAGAGAGATAACCCGTAATTGGAGGTCATTAAAATCCTGTGAGATATCTAACAGGGACGGCACACTTTAATTTGTCTTCTGGCTTTACGAGACGATAAAGTTCTAGGCTTTCATTCATCAGCTTTGGTTAGCAACTGCTGCTGGCTTCAGGCTATGTTCAGTTGCTGGCGGAATTGAGCTGTCTGCAGGGGTCCAGGGCGAGAAAAGTTAACTCCGCCAAGCGAGAAGATTCAGTTTCTTCTTAACACGAAACCCTTGGTGCTGACGTGTTGCTAGGGAAGGAGTCAAGTCGGACATTCCTTATGTCGGAACGAGCGGTAAGGGCGATCAATTCATCTCCGGCAAGAATCAATCCATCAACCCTCGCTGACGGGAACTACCCCTTTACCAGGTCACGTAAACCAGCCGTACGTAACGTAGCGTTTCACACCTCACCGCATCTCACTCCCAAGTGGAAACAGCCACTAGCTGTACCAAGCTTGTGCACCAATTAGTGTGTCTAGCTCATAAGCAGTACTCAAATATCTTGAGTGTTAAGTAGTGGTTTGCATGGAGCACTAATCTGAAGCTAAGCTCATAAGTAACTCTATAAAACTCCACTAAATAGCTGTTAGCGGTGTCGTATATCAACCATCAATTTCCAAACAAAAATCTTAATATGCACCTAAGTTTAAAGTTTGTTTAGGTAGCATTTTACCATTTAGCTCCAGTTCCAGGAATCTACAGTTAGGGGAAAATATTTTCTTAAGAAGCTTGAACAATGTTAGCTTCATGCAAAAAGCTCTACTTTTTCTACCTTCAATCTTTAATCTATTTTTTCGTTTCAAAGTTATTTTCATTTATAGAAAAAACCTGGAACAAAATATTTACATTTGGTAAATCATATCAACTCTCATGAGCTATTATTTAATTAACGCTTTTCAAGTGTCAACTGCCGAATTACGAACACTTTTGTTTCTCTCTGACTCCTCTGTAAGCCGACCATCCACGAGTCAGTAATGGTTATTTACTACGAGTTGTTTGAATGTAAATAACAAATAGCTACAGTTTTATTTACTTCATGCACGCCTTTGACCAGGTTGTATTCAGTACCTTTCAAAAACTGTGATGCATTTCTTCCTGGATACATGCTCTTTATTCTTGTACTAAATCTCAGTTTCAGTCAAACCAGAACGATCTACTTCTCGAATTGCTTCTGTTGGCACACCTCGGACTAGTCCTGGCACCCACGTTCCACTTTTTTAATTTATGTTCCCAACTTTACATTTTAACCACAATCTATGTCGCTATGTACACGGATACACATTACAGATACATTACAGTTGAACCGAAATTTCTAACTTCGTTACTCATTAGCTGATGCACTGCCCGTATTAATAGAACCTGTGAAATTATTATTCAAGCTCTCTGCTTGCCTGATCTGCAAAATTTCTTTTGTTTAACGTTCAAGTTTACCTAGGAAGCGACTGTAGAAATCTTTAAGAAAATAAACTACTCTCTTAGAAGCAATACTAGCCTCTTTATTATATTCTACCATTGGTTGAGCTATGTTTGCCCTATATGAAATGTTACAGCTCTAAGCAAGCTCAAAATACCTCAACCCTCTCGGTATTCTAGTTCACTTAACCCTTATCTAAAAATGTCCTTAGCATTCGCTAGTTCATTCGTACTCTACCTAGAATTTATAAGTATACCTCACCTGCTCACCTTTGGAGCATATTTCCACCCAGCATTAGTATTCGAAGCTCCAGACATTCAGATTTCAACAACAGTGTCGTCAGAAGAACATTATTATTTATTTCTTTTGCACTTATGTACTGCATTTATTCTGATACTGTGATTGTACTCATTTATGTACAGCACTTCCTGTCTAAAAATCGAAAACTTTACCGTTTAAGAGATTTTTGTGCCTTCGTCCTTTCAGAAAGTAAAGGAAATAGTATTTCAACCAGCAAGTTGAACCCGAGAACTCACTAGAAATGTGTGCAAGAACGTCTGAATTTTGTGTTTATTTTGCGCTACTCCTAAGAAAGCGACAGGAATCTCATTCCAAAGCACCTTTTAATAAATTTTTCAAATATTCCCAAGAAATAGAGAAGAAATAAAGATAGAGAAATAAAGAAATAAATAACGAAAGAAAGAAAGAAAGAAAAAGAGAAGGAAAGAAGGAAAGAAGGAAAGAAGGAAAGAAGGAAAGAAGGAAAGAAGGAAAGAAGGAAAGAAGGAAAAGAGGGAAAGAGGGAAAGAGGGAAAGAAGGAAAGAAGGAAAGAAGGAAAGAAGGAAAGAAGGAAAGAAGGAAAGAAGGAAAGAAGGAAAGAAGGAAAGAAGAAAGAAGGAAAGAAAGAAAGAAAGAAGAAGGAAAGAAAGAAAGAAAGAAGAAAGAAAGAAAGAAAGAAAGAAAGAAAGAAAGAAAGAAAGAAAGAAAGAAAGAAAGAAAGAAAGAAAGAAAGAAAGAAAGAAGAAAGAAAGAAAGAAAGAAAGAAAGAAAGAAAGAAAGAAAGAAAGAAAGAAAGAAAGAAAGAAAGAAAGAAAGAAAGAAAGAAAGAAAGAAGAAAGAAAGAAAGAAAGAAAGAAAGAAAGAAAGAAAGAAAGAAAGAAAGAAAGAAAGAAAGAAAGAAAGAAAGAAAGAAAGAAAGAAAGAAAGAAAGAAAGAAAGAAAGAAAGAAAGAAAGAAAGAAAGAAAAGAAAGAAAGAAAGAAAGAAAGAAAGAAAGAAAGAAGAAAGAAAGAACAGAAAGAAGAAAGAAAGAAAGAAAGAAAAGAAAACAAAGAAAAGCAAAGAAGTAAAGATAAAATAGGACGAGATGGAAAGAAAGGAAGAAAGAAACAGAAAGAACGAAGGAAAAACTAAAGAAAAAAGGAAAAATAAAATAAACCTGTTTTGCAAGCTACTGTCTATCCTGTCATTGTTATTATTTTGTATTTTAAAGTACTGGCAGTTTCCACTTTTCCATGGACATGCATGGAGAGGAATACAAAGCCAGATAGTCGAAGACATTCAAAGTAATTAGTTACTAGCTATTAAAACATTTTGACTATTACTTATGCGTAATACCTATATTCTTGTACTTCTATATCGAAACAAAAATACGCCTCGATAGCGTGGTGGTAGAGTGTCTGCCTCACGTTCAAAATGTCCCGAGTTTGAATCTTGGTCAGGGTGAGTTACCTGGATAAGGTTTTTTCCCGGGTTTTCCCTAAATATGGTTTGAATCATGGTCAGGGTGAGTTACCTGGATAAGGTTTTTCCGGGGTTTTCCCTCAATATGAAAGACGAATGTCGGGTAACTCTAAGGTATATGAACCCTAGGCTCTTTTGAACATCATTTCGCCCGCTCCATTCATCGACCGATATGACTTAGCGTTGGAGGACGTAAAATTACAACAAAAAAAAGAGGAAAAATTGAAAGAAACAGAAATATCTAACAGTATTATGCATATCATCTAATAAGAATATTTAGAAATATCACACATATTACGCTCTTTGTTTCCCAAACATGTTCGTATTTCAAATAATATGATCAGAACTTTGAACAAATCGTAAATTCTGGTATTTCACGGAATTACTAGTAAATTAAAATAAAGAAAACATTTGCATAAAATTTGGATTGACTGATGTAAACGTTACCATCCATGCTTATCTTCAGCTGAAGCAACCACATTCCCTAAGCGTTACCGCTTATCTAAGTGAGGCGTACTTTACTGTCAAAGGGCAAGTTTTAGAAGAAATTTCACGTTGCTTCTTGCACTGTTTCTTTGATTAGATATTTAAAATATTTCTTATTAATGTAATTACCAAGAATATACTGTATTTGTTAATGAAGTGTATGTGAATGTACGGGAACAGACGTATTTCTTTATTTGATTCTATGATTACCTAGCAAGTGTCCATATTGTCAAGGGACGGATGAACCACGAGATAAATAAAAAACAGTACAACAATATGTTAGCAAAATACTATAGGATAACCATAACGCGATTTCGTTACCTGTTCTCTCTGTGAAGACTGATAAGGAACACGAGGATCAGAATGTATAGCATAATTTATGGTATTACAGTTAAAAAAAGGAGGACAGCCTTTCAGGAAAGCTGACGAGCACACGACAGACAGATAAAGCATTTCCATAAATGGCAGACAGTTTAATCCTCTCGCAGATTTTACCCTCTGTTTGCCGCTTTATATGTGTCTCCGTTATTACAGGCTGAGGTAAATGGTGCGTGAATGTTTTCATTGTACAGTGCTACATATTTCTAATGTGTACACACAACTGTTACTGCTTTTAATGGTTCTTTTTATACATTTCTCGTGGAATACCTAATAACGATTCATATAATGGTATTACTATTCATGTAGATTCGAAGCAAAAGTGCATATCAATATGTTCTATTACCCATTATACAGATGATAAGCAGTAAAATATATAATTCGAATCTAAATACATTCTCATTATTCATTTATTTCATTCAGCTTTTTTTAAAAAAAACTATAATATTATGTTTTTAGCCCATATGTTACCTGTTTCAGTACAACTGATTAAATTAGTAGTGTTCGTGTTTCATTGCTGGCTTCAAAAGTCCACTTAAATCGTGTAATATGACTGCTAATGGATTATAAGCTCTACCTTTTTCTTCATAGTCATTATCTTGCTTTCGTGGTAAAGGCAATCCCTGCTGTGCTTTGGAGGTTAGCTGAGGTTAGGTTACGTCCCATGGACATTCTCTCCAGGGTTTCCCCTGTATATACATAACTTGTAGCACCTTCTGGCGATTTATCTCGGTTTTATAGTTTCTGAAAGTATGCGGACCTGGTTGTTATCCGATTGCTTGCCATTTCGATCTGTTGCTTTTTAGAACTTTGAAACATTTCGCTGACATTCAAGCGAGGAATTTAACAAAGTTGTAATGTTGGATGAAGCAATTTTGAGTTTATTTATTTTGCTATTTCATTTATTACTTTTATATAATAGATAGGTTTACATTTCGCTAACTACTAATATCGCACATTAAGGCTGACCTGTGCGTATAGCTGTGCTACTTAGAGAACTGTGAGAACAATGGTTGATTATAAGCCACCGCCTATCCTACACAGGAGAGTAAGTCTCTGTGGCCTGAGACGCAGGGGTGTTGGCGAAGGTTCCGACACTCTCTCTGGACAAGTTTATGACACCCCATGTCAGTACAGTTACAGACCATTCAAAAATATTCTGACGGCTTCTACTTTAGTGAATGAATCTTCTGAGTTTTAGTGTACAGAGTGAACAGGGCGCATTTTTAACGGTTATACTCCTTGTGTAGCAGGCCTTCTATACCACACACATTCGCTGTCCTTGTCCCACTGTGTAAGACAGCACATTCCTTTCAGGGACCTTCTTTGCGTTGCTGGACAGTAACTGCAGCAAGGTGGCCGAGCCAGCCCGCATGTAGCTTGCATCAAGAGCAGACAGGTAGTAGGAGGTGTGTTCAAGTTATAACACCTATTTTTTTCAGGACTGGGACCAGACGTGTGTTTTTATTTTAAATACACGTGGACTCTTTGTGAATGCGTGACAGAAATGGCAGCACTGTGCAGTGCACAGAACTCTAGTGGCAGTGGCGAGAATAAGGACTGCCAGATACTTGAAATGGCGACGTTTTCATTGAAAAACATCGTGTAATCATTGGTTTTCTCCATTTTAGTGGTATGACACCTATTGAAAGACATCGCCAGTTAAGTGAGACATTTGGTGATGGTACCATGGATGCGTATAATGTGCATTCCTGGGTGCGACAGTTTAATGAAGGCAGCATATTGTGTGACAATAAATCAAGACAGTTGCAGACATCGCCTCCAAAATTAGCATTGGCAAGATTAGCACACAATCCTGCATGGAGATCTGAAAATGCGCAATAGGAGATCCACTAAAACAATGTTCTCCACTCGCTGTGTCATGTCGTCAGACCGGCTGGTGTGAGGTCGCGAGTGTCTTGGTTTGTTGTCACACGATGTTCTGCCTTCATTGAACTTTCGCACCCAGAAACGCAAATTAGACACCTCTATGAAACATCATCACATGCCTCACTCAGCTGGCGATGAATTCCAATAGGTGTTACACAACAAAATGGAGAAAAATAATGATTATATGCTGATCTGCAATGAAAATGTCGCCATTTTAAGTATTTAAAACAGTCCTAAATTTCATCGCTGCCACTAGAGTTCTATGAACCTTGCGGTGCTGCCATCTCTGTCACTCATTGACAAAGAGTCCACGTGTGTTTAAAAGAAACACACATGTTGCTATCTGGTCCCAGTCCTGAACAAAAATGTAACTAATGCACCTCGTAGGAAATTTTAAGCTACTAGGGCTTATCCCGACATTATGCCGCACCGTGGCTCTCACTAAGGCGGCCCGGGTTCGATCCCAGGCGACCGCAAAGTGAGATTCGTGGTGGACAACACGGCGCTGGGGCGGGTTTCCTCCGGGACCTCCGGTTTTCCCCGTCATCTCATTCCACCGGTGCTCCATCTTCATCTCATGTATCATCAGTGTCACCGCCTGCGGTGCCGTATGTAGTAAAAGCGGGCGTTAAACACTACACACAAACACACACTTATCCCGACATTTGTTGGTGAATAAAACACTTATGATTGTAACTTCATTATTATTATACAACATAAATATGTTGCCTTGAAATGTTTGCTCCCAATTTTTTTGCGGGATAGGAGAACAGTAGCAGTAATTCATCAAAATCCTGAATTTCTTAGAAAATTTATTTAGAATCTCAGTGTTAACCTTACTGTACATTTCTTACTCTTATTGTATAAATTGTAATCATTGCCAATTAGAATAGACTATTTCTTTGCATCAAAAAAGAACCAAACTAGCAATTAAGAAAGAAAGAAAAAGAGTGAGAGATGGAAGGGAGGGAAGAGAGGAAGGGAGGGAGGGAGGGAGGGCGGGATGTAATTAAATTTTTCTTTTAAACGTTTTAGATGAAGCTTGAGACGCTACTTTTATTGGCGCTCCTATTTAGGCTTTCACTTTTGTTCCTTTTTACCCTCTCCTTTCTCTTACAATCTACACTTCCAAATACTCTATTGACACAGTAAATGCCACATCCTATTTGAAAAACCAATGGTAAAACCATTTTTTTTTTTTTGGGCAAATGAAATAAAAGTTCAAACATTGACCAATGTTTCAACAATATACATAAAGGATCAAACCTCTTCCCTAAACCTGCAATGACACTGGCGCTAACCGTTTGTATCGCAACTGATTTTCGTTCACACCATAACCATAACGCAGAATTAACACAAATTTTCAATTCCGAATTTTCAAACAAAGAAGCTTGACGGAAACATGTACTCAAGCAAGTTCACAGTAAAATTTCATAAGCGGACTATTTGCTGCAATTAGGTATCCATATACCAATGGGAGGTAATGTTATATATGATGTATGTCATAACTGACATCTGAAGTAATTAATGAATGCGTATAAACCCAAGGTTATTAAGTATATACACAGGAAAACCCTCCCTCTCTCTTTCTCTCCCTTTCTAAAATACTAATTACACTTCGTTGTAAATCTTAATACTAAATAAAACTGGAAATTAACCACAAAAATACGGATATAATTGTGTTATATTTGCAACAAGATTAAAACATCTATGAGATTTATAGAAGTATGATTTTACAGAACGGAAGTCACTAAATCGCTTGGATAATGACTCCATTAACTATTTGGTAGCCTTTAGAGCGCAAGGGTTTAGCCTGAGATAACGACGAAGTGCCGGATCTTCCCGAAATTTCACGATTATAGTCAATAAATTGTGTTCACAAGAGCACATTGTTATTAACTAATTAGTAATGGAATGGAGTATTAATGGAGTAGCCCTGTTATAGCTCTATATTCTTTAAAAGTGTTAAAAAATATACCTTAACCATATTCCTTAAAGAAAGGACAGAACGTGACCACATATTCTAGAAATCAGTGAGAAACAGGATAGAGCCCATAGCTAAACATGAATTAGGAGCTGAGATAAAAAATATGTCACTTTTGCTGGAAAAATAAACAAAGAAGGTTGTAAGGGGAATACACGGAGTTATGTAAGCAATAGAGGGACGGATTGGCCTGGATGTGGATAGGAGACTGAACAGGATGACGGGCAATGTATAAGAACAGTGTATAATTTGCAAGGCGCAGAATGTACTGTATGCCCAACACAGAAGGCAAGCTGGAGGAATGTGTAACGCTATCACTTTTGCTGTCACAACAATGTTTATGCGACCCTTCCCAGTATGACAAGGATGCTAGTTTCGTTTAAAATACGCAAGTGTTGTCACACTACTCACCCATGCACAATACTGTCGCGGCAACGGCATAAATGTTTAGGCGCAAATACGTAACAGACGGATAGTGTTTCACGGTAATAAAGAGCTTGCATAAGCAGTTAAACATAGTGCGAGATCAAGATCTGCCGAAACAAACCGAGATAAATGGAAACTTCTAGTGACATTTGGTTGCTACAGATTAATCTTTTCTTCTTTTTTTAATTTTCCGGAAATATCTAGAATTTATCAATGAGGTATTTAAGAAGACGACGACTCGCCAAGAGTCAGTCGCGGGAGTCGTAAGCAGTAAACAGCTGTAGAGTGTAGTTGTAACGAGAGCTGATGTAATCAGAACGCTGTTTGTTACTGTCATCGACCTTGGTAGACTGTGTGTATGTGACGTAATGTTTTTACGTGAGAATTGAGCAGTCTATTTCTACAGAAATAAAGAACATTTCGAATTTCGGCAAATTGGACTTTTAATTCTACGAACCCACAAAATCACAATACAGTTACTGCAACAAACATCAGATTTGGCAGCATAGGTGACTCGTATGCACTCTCATACACTCATTTTCTAGTAAAGAAATCCACTACCAGAGCAGATAAACAGTTCAAACCCCTCTACCATCATTCATCTTTTGTTTTCTTGTGGTGGGTATACATTAATTTCTTTTTAATTTACGTTCGCTCCAACGTTAAGTTATATCGGACGGTGAATGAATTGGGTGAAATTATGCTAAAATGAGTCCAGGGTCCATGGATCTCAGAGTTACCCAACATTCATCTTGAAGGATAAGGAAAAAACCCGGAAAAACCTTATCTAGGTAACTCACCACTGGCCGAGATTCGAACTCGGGACCTAATTGTTCAATGTTTAAATGAATACTTGGAGGAAATAAATTGGAACACACAAATTGCACATGCCAGAGCAGATATAAGGGATTAAAACGATGAATGGGAGAAAAAGAGAGAAAAAAAAAGACAAACTAAAATTTTGGGGGATGTATAATACAGAATGGGAAATATACAGAGAGAGATGGAACTAATAATGGGAGTAATTAGGACCAGAGAACGGAATATTATATTATTACTATTACTAACACTATTACTATGATGTCAAAATAAAATAAAATGCCAGCTGTGTTTCTAAAATTGTCTTGTAATCTTTCATCCTGTTGCTCTAATTATTTTTGGGTGGGGATGGCCCTTGGCTTGCTTTACTTTATGTTCTTCATTTCTTATTTTTAAAAAAATTCGATAAAATTAATCCAAGATTTAAGTTGAATCGATTCTATTCGTTTTTCAAGGCATTGGTTTTTTCTAATAAATTTTTTGGTAAATTAATAGCATGTCTGTGCTCTATTTACATATTTTTGTATCCGTTTAGCCATTAGTGGCTAACCCAATAGTAATAATGTGGTACGAGGAACGCAATCAGAAGAAAAACAAAAGATTGTGCAAACAAAATCTTGAGACCAAAGCAATGAGCCTTCGTTCTAACGGAATCAGAGTTTGGAATTCATTCTGTGGACCTCCAGTTGATTACTTTAAGACCTCAGGCATTCTAATCACATTTACCCAAGCAGTTGATTTAACATAAAACTTTGAATAAGTAGTTTTGCATATCCCATATTATTTGCTTTTATAATGTGATTTATTTTGTATTTTTACAAAGACAATTTAAAAAGAAATATACGTTTATCTTCACATAAAAATAATGAGAATCCGGTAGCTTCTTTACATTCAGAGTGGCAGTGGAAGTTGATCTAAAGCACATTAATAAAGCAACCGTGAGAAATATCTTTTTCGCGCGCTCTCTCTTACCTACTCACCCAACCACCCACCCACCCACAGAACTTTCCACAAATGCAGTCAGTAGTAATGATAATTTTACAAAGCTTGGAGGTTTTTCAATTTGAAATCTTGGTATCTATCGAACATTAATAAAAGGTAAGGGTTCCGTGAACATGGAAAAATGTACTGACCTTCTGCATATTAGGTTATTGTAAACATTAAGCTTTATGTGTTGCCGGGGAAGAAGTGAAGGAATTAATAGAGATCTTTTGATGTAGGGAAGTTATATATGTTAGTGTAGTACTTACATGAAGATGGAAAAATGAGTTGGGAGTGCCCATATTTAAAATTTAAAATCAAGTCCTTTTTCTTAAAAATACGTCCATATTTTAGCTTCAATCTAATTATTTTTTTGTTACTTTTTCCCTCTTGACCTTTAAGGATATATATGGCAGTAATGTCATGAATATTTTCAAAAAATAACCTTCTTTTCCCTTTAGTCTTGAACATTGCATCATTTTTGATCATTTAAGATTCTCCTTGCGTCGCAGTTTTAGTGTTAAACTTTCTACACACGTTCATAGAGACAGTGTAAATGGAAATTGCCCTGGGTTTTATTGTGAGAAACATTTAAAAGCATTTGTTATGCTTCAAAACACAACATTTTCAAATTTTGGGCAAGAAAATTCATATTCACAGCTTTAAACATTTCTGAAGCCCAAACTTCTTGAAACACAGAGAAACCAAGGGCAATTTAAAGAAATGGACATATTGGGAACATGTTGTTAAAACATCAGATCAAAATTTAAGTTATTTTGTCCAAAAGGACCTTTTTGGTGACATAACTAAAGACGAAATAAACTTGATCATAATTTCTAAACAATAAAAGTGAAGTTTATTACTTTGTGCTGTATTATGTTTGCATTAAGTTACATCCACGGTATAAATCTTAAAAGGCTAGCGTTAGTTCAATGTTTCATATTTTCCGTCATAGGTATCCTTAAGGCTACATCACTTGAGCATTTAGGCAGTCAAGAGCACATGACTAAATGATATATACTTACTTCCACATCCTTTTATTCTATTTAGATATTTTTACAACCTTGTGCATTTTATGTGTTCCATTCGATGCCCTTTGTGAAAAATTTTGTCCAAAGTTTCAGCAGAAACTCGGTGAGGAGCAGCTTAAAATGTGGCTTGTGCTATGTTAATAAACTGTTCAAGATCTGCATAATTTATTGGACTACTGAGAAAACTTGCAAACATTATATTGAAGCATTTTCTTCACTTATATTTATAGTGGACTTTAACTCCTAGGTTTTCACTGATCGATGTGTTTTCCATACGGCCGACAATAATGTGAATATAACCCAGATAAATATCGTGGTATTTCTTGAAGCTTTCCAGAAAGATCCTGTGTTTGTTCATATTCAGCATTCGATTATCAACGTTATATAAGGATTACTAATATTAAATATTTGCTAAGCGGTTTCATTCCCGAGCGAGGGTTGCTAAATCAACACAGTGCGTTCAGATTTGAGAACAGTGGTTTCGTATGTTTTCTAATTGAATCCATTAAGAGATGGATAAATGTAGATTACTTGAGGGAATTTTCATTTGTGGCTCAATATAAGCTCCTGAACAAATACGGAATATGTGAACATTCCGAGTAAATACTAACGAACCAATAGACTCTCTTCATTAAGAGATTAATTTATAAATGTCCGGCATTCTCATCTGCTATTAGTATAATTAAATCAAGCACCAAGTGGACAATACCTCTAGTTCTATTTAGAATGCGAACTAAATCATAAGCTCAATTAGATGTTAATACTTTTACAGAAATGCTCATATTCATACGTCTACATTAGGATCTGGAAAGCTAGAGCGTAAAGAACTTGAAACGTACTTCATACGTAATTACCAGACATCGTATCCCGTACACCTTAGCAATCAATGCACGCACACAGGTACTATACAAGGCCAAGCGAGACATCAACAAACGTCCGATCTCAACAAGTATACCGAAGCGCTGTATATGTCCAGTCCGGTACTGATACAAAGTGTAAGCTACCTTACAACATGCTGTCCTCCTCATTGCTTTCATTGCGGGAATCACAGTGAACAACCATGTTTATTCGTAAATTGTCGAATGCGAATTTTTTGCGCCTCTCACTGAAACAATATAAAAATATTGAGAGTAAGTTCGTTCAACGTCGCATGATGTTAATGGTGCATATGAGTACTACAAACCATTTCCATATGTTTTCCGAGACATAGTTTACTTCCTATATCACGCAGCCTTGAACATCCAGCATTTTTGTATTAAATACTGTAAAATCAAATTTTTGTTCGTTTGGTAGGAGGTGAATTCTCTATATTGTTAATTTGTGCAGACACCTCCTCGACTGCTATTAGATAGCTCGAAAGTACATTTGTTAAGTTGTTAATGGTTGTTGATAGTACCCAAAACTTTTGAAAATGAAGATTGTCCAATAGCCGCTGTGAAAGTAATACTTTTAACACAATATGCCAAACATCTTGCACTCCCTGAAAGGCAGATCTACCTGTTTGGCGAGCAGTAGTTGTAATGAAACTAAAGCTGTGCGTTGCCAACCGGACTATCCCTGTGTGTTGGCTTCGGGACTGACGTCAGCAGTTAAAGTCTGTCTAGTCAACGCGAGTGCAGTTGCGCGTCAAAGGAAACGGGCCCTACCGCCCATTAATGACCGTCATAAATCTACCTCCAAACTTCAGGAATGTATCACTGTCGTTGAGGACCACTAGCAACCCTGATTTTCTGCAAATGACAGCCGCATGTTTACTCCACGTTGAGTCTCAGTTGCCAAAGTCCCAACTTCCAGTTGATCTGTTTCATTACGTACAGAAATTCGTTGTGTGTTACGATGTGGAGACCGTGGGTGGGAAATGCAGTGGTAAATCCAAATGAAGTATATATAACCTTCAGTCAAGTGAAAATAATCAAAGTGATGACAGTAGTGTGAGTGAGTTGGAAAGTGCTGCTGGGCCGAGTTAAGTTACCGGAGAAGCCTCAAAATACAAAGTTATAACGGGAACTCTTTCTAAGAAAATTCAAGCGCTTGTTTTGCTGAAAAATAATCTTTGTGGATAGTCATGCAATGAACCTGATAAATTCTGGGTATTCACCGAAATACAGTAAGAAAAATTGTGACGAAAGGAATACCAAAGATGCCGATCAAGTGTGAAAACAAAAGCACACGTTTCTCAAATATGCGATTGAATTCGTCGAGAGATTTATAGAGTGTATGCAAAAAGGACAGTGCCCACCTTAGATGAAATGGTTGCAAATTTGCAAGAAATTTGTGATTTTCCTAAAGGGCACTGCATTTTGCGCGGGCTCCTAAAGGAGCTGTGTTTTAAATACCGCACTTTGAATAAGATAAGGGTTATTATGGAGTCCAGTAGAATTGTAGCATGGCATAGAATGGCATAGAATTGTAGCATATATATATATATATATATATATATATATATATATATATATATATATATATATATATGTCAAACTAAGGACTTTTCGCCGTAATGGACATAAGATAATTTATTTAGACGAAACCTTGTACGACACCCATGACGTATCGAGAAAGGTTCCTGCAGAAGTAATGGCAGAAGGAGGACCGGGGTTGTAAAACGATTATTAGGGTTTGTCAAAGAAGGCGGCCAACCTGCACCCGCGTTGACTAGACAGACTTTATATACTGCGAGACTCATAAACTTCATATCCCTTTAAATGTGTACGGGATCCGATGTTTGGGAATTACCAAACAAAGATATAATGCACGATGTCGTTGAGGTTCGTGTGAGATTTCCGGTTCGATACTAAGTTGATTCCAGGTAAACTACCATGCACCTTCCACTTGTTGATATATACACAAGTGGTTGCCGATACAAAGATTGCAATAAATACCAAAGAATTCTTTATATAACTTGAGCACTTTGCAAATATGTTATAAACAATCTTAAATTTTATAGTATGCTTAAAACCTGGATTTCAAGGGAGAGTTCAGGGAGAATTGAGTTAGCTGTAAAGTTGAAATAAAAGACTAAAGTTATATATTTCTACTGTCCCTTCTGAAATAAAATAGTCAAATTTGAGCTGCTAAGGTGTTATTTTAATTAGTTACATTCGTGTTTGTTTTGACCCATGTGTATGTTCATCATCATCATCATCATTATCATCATCATCATCATCATTATCATCATCATGCTGCCTTGCTTTCTTATAGTTGTTGCATCTTTTATTTTTGAAAAACATCATTTCGTAAACTACAACTTCATCAAAGTTATTAATTCGTTATACAGGTTTGAAGCAGGTTTATGGTGTTGATATGATATTTGAAGACGGCGATCTATGAGCTCCGAGCTGTGGCGATCATTTTGCAGCAGAATTATTTTTGAAGTCCCACGTTGCTGCGGGGGTCGTGGTATGACCACTGCCCTCCTGGATTGTGACGATGAAACCACGAGATGCCACTTCTTCTGGTTCAGATCTGGCACTCAGATGTATTGATGTATATAAGAAAAATCTCCTGTGCTGCTTCATTCATTACATGAGAACCCTTTTCTCAGTTGTGGTCGCATTTTTTAAAATAAACTCATAAATAAATACATTTTCTTTAATCTATAAATATCCAAGCTTGTTATTTAATTGCCTTACTATATACCATTTTTACAACATTTAATATAAAATGATATTTCTTCGATACAATTTTCTGAAAATCAGTTTTAACTATTTTTAATATTTTATTCTGTTCAAAACCATATTCCACAATCCAAAACAGGTCTGTTCTCTTCAACGTTACGCAATCGAAAGACACTTTCTTTCCTAGCTTTTCTCTCAAAATTATTGACTTTTCCTTCTCTCGTTGCCATCACACCAATCAAACTTAATTTTCATTGGTCCACAACAAACATTACATAGTCTCATTTTAAAACTACCAATGATAAAACATTCACATCATATCACTTACATGTTGCGTCTTCTCATGAGCCAGCGAATTTGAACGATTTCCTTTATTATTCATTTTAACCTGACCATATCGATTCTTAAATCATTAAACTTATTAAACCAATTTTACAACTCTGAGGTGTTCTATATCAACTCTGGGGCGTAAATCAAAATAACCATTACAGGTTATTAAGTACTTAGTTTACAAGCGTAATAAAATAGACCACTCTTTGGCCATGCTATATTCCACCAAGCTTTTGGAATGACGTACACAATTGTCTGTCAAGTGAGCAGGAGAGGGGCCAGGCTTGCGAAAGTAAGGTGCACATTGCAGTATCAAATTAAAATTCATATCATTTTTCTTCTCTAAAAGGTACTTAAATATTGACAGCCAGCTTCAGTATCTAAACCACTACCTTCTTAAGGTCTCTCTGCTTGCGATACCTTTAATGTGGCCTCCAGTACCTCGGTCTTCTGCTGCAAGCTACTGCAGTTGTAAATTATTGGAACTTTACTCGGTGTGTGCCTAAAGAGGTACGAGGAAAAACGGCAGCAGTTAAGATGGCTCAGGGCAACTAAAGAGCGAAGTTAATTTTAAGCGAATTGTTGAAGAATTATATCTCCAACTACTGACGTACAAAGAAGTTTACGGGTTATAATAACCATTTCCATAGCAACGATGAGTGAGTTAAGTTGAGTGAAAGAAATTTATATTCCGAAAGTTCCCTTGTGGCGATCACCAAATATGTATAGTATTCAAAGTGCAACCTTTAATCGCTACGAAGTCCAATAATCGATCACTAAAGTACGATTATAAGCGGCAAACTCCTATTTCACAGACTTTTTTTCTGTCTTACTGACTGAATTATAAAATTTGTACCTGCCCCTCAAAATTTCACTACAGAGATACCTACATTCTGTAATTATCTAAGTTCTTTATACGGAACTGAGTTCCAGTAACAACTTGAGCTAATGGATGTCGTATTAATTGGCACGTTTATTTGCATTAGCTGCAGTGGTTACATTAATTACTTTTCCTCCACTAAGAAGGGAAGGCTTCAGTAAGTGCTTGTTCTGGGTGACAAACAATGAAAACTCATGCTTTCTGCCCATTTTATTTCCATATTTGCAATGAAACTAAATATAATTTATATATGAATTTTGTTTCAGAGAAAAGCTTTTCAAAATGAGCTCAAAGCAAAAATGTCCACTGGCTTAACCGAAAGTTTTGTAGTTGTTTCTTTATCTGCACGGCGGTGGCAGGATGTAGTCCCACGATGAAGGAAGACCAACCAAAAGTAAGGACACGTCAGTTACATACAAACTTTGTTTTACAACTATTCTAAACGTACACATTACCTCCTGTGTTACGACAAAGTTTTATACGCTTCCCTCTGAGGCTTTATTTTATTTCCAAACCACTGCCTCTAAGCCACATGATGGTGAAGTATGGCACTTGGTATTTTTCTGGGCATAAAATGCGCGAATTCAACTCTCTCTAGTAATCTTTCGAGAGAGAGAGAGTAAGAGAGAGAGAGAGAGAGGGAGAGAGAGAGAGAGAGAGAGAGAGAGAGAGAGAGAGAGAGAGAGAGAGAGAGAGAGAGAGAGAGAGAGAGAGAGGGAGGAAGTGGGAGGTTGGGAGAGACAGACAGAACTACACAAAATGTTTTGTATGTACGAACATCTTCCCTTAAAGCCTGGGACTTCAGAAATTACCTACCTTCAATAGGAAGTTAAATGAATGATTCACTACATCACAGCACAGGCGTCGCAAACTGGCTGATTAAGTCGGAATCCTATAACGACAAATTCACGTTCATTCTTTGCAATATATGTTAAAAACTTCCTGCTCGTAAGTATGGGAAGTCACTGAATTCCAACAGAAGAATGATATCGTAATTTCATTGAAAGAGCAAACGCTATTGAGGTCTCCAAAACAAACAAATTTATAAAAAAGCTCTATGTGCATATATTTTCTTGTAAACAAATAAGCAAAAATAGAAATGTTAGTTATATACAAAATTTGGTGCTTTTGGTTCAAGCTAATCCATGATTCCGAATCAAAAATTTTAAAGAAAACACATTCACCCCAGTCTACCCTCTAAATGTAAACTTTTATTTTATAACAAATGGCTCTAACTAGCTTCATTAATAGCCCGCCTTGGTAGCGTGGTGGTAGCATGTCTGCCTCACATCCAAGAGGTCCCGAGTTCGAATCTCGGTCAGGGTGAGTTACCTGGATAAGTTTTTTCCGGGGTTTTCCGTTAATGCTATAAAATGTGATAACTAATTAATTACCAATCAATCATAAAGCATAATTAACAAAAGTAAATTTTACTACGGACCATCTGGTGGCATGACGTTGTATGCTTGCTACCTAAACTTTAAATGGGATTGAATTAACCAATTTACTGTATTTTACCATTGAAATATCTAAATAATACAACTGATGCATTCTCACATTTGCTTTTAAGAATGACTTCATGAATACACTCATTCTAATGCTCTTAATAAGGATATAATACGACGTTAAACAGCTCATGTGCAACCTAATTTATTACTATAATATAGTATTAGTGGGCAAAACATGTGTTTTGCATTTGTTCAAAAAGATTTGTAATATATTTTATTCCTCAATGTAAAATGAAATGAACCCTGGGGAATATAGTGGATAAGATGTACGCAGTTCTGTGCTAAATGTGAGACTCAAATCCGAACGAATTAGATGTTTTTTTTTTAATATGTTTAAAAGTTGTAGCCATTATTCTATACAAATCTTCTAGTTCAGTGGTGACAATATTGTCCGGACCATTTACAAAGTCATTAAAAACATTTATTTAACATTTTCTGGTAAGGTTGATATTTAGAAGGCCCAATATTGAAACTCATGCCCTATCTATACCATGGATTTTTTTCTGGTTTTCCCTGGATTGGATATGAATAGTAGTGTGGTTTCCAATCTACTTCGATTCCTATTTTTCCAGTATGTTGTTTCCTTTTCATTCTGCAGTTGCACTTCAAGGTTTCATAGCATATGGTAATGCCAAACACATGTTGCGAATATTTACTTAAATGAAATAGCTATTACATATGGTCAGCCCGTGGGCTCCTTGGTGGAAATGTTGTTCGCCGTTCTCTCTGGGCAAGCTCTAGCAATGGGACTGCTCTTCTGGGATTATTAGGGAACTCCTCGTTCTTTACTTCTGTTTGATTCACCTGAAACTCCCATTAAGTATTAAATGTTTATAAACCGCTGTATCATATTGTTTACTTAAAAATTCCAGGTATTTTGTACTTTCTGAGTAGGGATGGATGGATAATTGGGTTTAAGGGCAGTCAACTGCAAAGGACATCGGCAGCCTTAAGGAGCCAATCATGTTAAAAAGCACTAAAAGGGGCTAAAGCATAGTCAAAATAAAATCAAGATAAAACAAACACACCCTTGTAGGTCAAAGTATAAAATATATCTAAAACCATAAAAGAATCAAAATGCCTTGAAGGCTGGTAATTAAATTCTAGAATGGACATCTCAAAATAATTTTAAAACTCTGGCCACTGTCGTCCGCAAGGATCTCTGCCAAGCTGGCCAGCAGCTGGAGAGACCAGCGAAGGCGTGACAGGTTAAAACATTCTAGCAGAACATGCCTGACCGAAAGTGCTGCCCCACAAAAAGGGCAAACTGGAGCAGGGCTCCCACTTAATAAAAATGAATGAGTAAAAATGCAGTGGCCAACGCTCAACCGAGCCAATCGTACCTCTTCCTGGTGGGATGCACGGCAGGAGGTTCTCCCACGGAGCTTATTTCTGTTTAGAGCACACCACTCTTCGTACCGCGAGCGCAGCATGGCTTTCCGTACCAGGCCGCCAAAGTCTTCCACGGCTGCAAACGGTATCGTGACCAGCGGCTGTGTGGTGGCCACTTTCGCTGGCCATTTCCTGCCAAGCCCACGTGGTCAGGGGCCCAAGCACATACCACGCTGACGCCTGAGACGTATAAATTGTGGAGGGCATCCTGGATACGCTGCACAATAGGATGGTAAATGTGCAGCGGCCGTAGGCTCTGAAGTGCACTCAGGGAATCGCTTAAAATGAGGCTATCTCCTAGGTTTCGTCGACGTACATATAAAATGGCTCGGTAAATCGCATAAAGTTCAGTGCTAAAATTGATGTGCTGCTATGGAATCCGGATGTATATGGTTCGGTTCCATAGGCAAAAGCACACCCAAACCCACTCGAGCTCTTTGAGCCATTAGTATAGATTAAAAATCGATCAGTAGAACCACATAAAAATTCTAAAAAGTCAAGTATGGATACTACTGGGAGCCATGTCAGATTTTGCATAGCGCGCCATGTTCAGATCTATTTGTGATATTTCCCGTAACCAAGGAGACCGTTGGAAACATTCTATGCATCTTGAGTTCATACCTCCTAAGCAATTCCTGGAATCGAAACCCTGAAGGCTTAGGACTGACACGGGTGTTCCTATACTGGACATCAAAGAACATGTTGAAAAATGGTGCAAACTTCGGATGATTCCTGAGTATTTGCAACAATTCAGAAGAGAGGGAAGTCTTCGATGTAATTCCCAATGAAGCTCGTAATTAGACATTCTAATGGAACTAGAACACATGAAAGCTCTAACAGCTATATAAATGACGATTTTATTTACATTTTGCAAATTTGTGTTCTCCGATATAGGTTGCTGGCTAGCTTTATTTGCCAGTAAAACAATAAACTGACTGGTGTTTTAAGATTACAGCTTCTCTTATTACACATTGTGATCCTGCAATTGCATTTCGGTAAGTGATAAACCGGATAGAAAGACATTAAAAAGGATAAAGTTGTCAGTTATGCTCTACTCCTCCATAACAGCCATCAAGTGTTATAGCCCGAAATGTACACAATGTCACTTTTACGATCTTAAGATGTTCCAGTTTTGTTTTATGTCTGCCATTATTTTCATGATAGAGAACACAACTAGAAATAATTTAAAATATTCCTTAATAAAATTACAAAACTGTTAAGTTATTGTTAATAGCGTAACGTTTTGAAGTTATATTTGGGAATAGTTGTAAAAGGTTAACATAACTTACTGAATTAAATACTGCTGAACCCTAAGCAAGAGGCACACATGGTGAACATGTTTAAATTAAAAAAAAAATCACTTACTCGCACATATAAATCATTCCCTGTTACATCACAGCGTGTAATCCATTCTTTTTAAACTTTCGCAGCACATCACAAAACTAGAAACTTTAACAACACATTGAATATGAGTGATTTTGTACCACGAGAGCGTCAGATTACTTACATCCGTCTCATAAACTTGCATCTTATACAATGACTTAAGTAAGTTATGTGGAAACTTTGAATTTGGCGCAATTCCTGAAACCTTCCAGTAACTTTCTAAGTCAACAGGTGGCAGCACTGAATCCTCTTGCAAAATGGCTGATATCTACATTCGTATTAGAAAGCGTTCTGTGACTGAATATTTGACTGCGGAAGGTGAAATGCCAATTCGCATTCACGAAAGGCTAAAAATTGTGTATGGTGATGCATCGGTGGATGTCAGCACTATTATACGATGGGTTCGTCGCTGTAACGAAGCTGAAGGGCAAACACCATTGGCAGATGAAAAGCGAAGCGGCAGGCCGGTGACTGCAGTGACTCCATACAACATTCAGCGAGTCGATGTCATCATTCGTGGTGATCTCCTGGTAAAAACAGGTGAATTGTGTCGCATTACCTCCCTCAATAAAGGCAGTATGATGACGATTATTCAACAACTGGGTTACTCAAAAGTTTGTTCACGTTGGTTACCAAGAATGTTAACCGCCCAAAACAAGGAAACAAGGAAAACAATAGCATCCGAACACTTTCAGTGCTTCAATTTGGAGGTAGAGGAGTTTCTGAACAAAATTGTTACTGGAGACGAAACGTGGGTTCATTTTTTTGAACCTGAATCAAAGAGGCAGTCAATGGAATGGCATCACACAACGTCACCGAAGAAAAAAGAAATTCAAAGCTCAGCGGTCGGCAGGGAAAATTATGGCGGCAGTGTTCTGGGATGCAGAGGTTGTGCTTATGATTGATATTTTAGAGCAGAGATGCACAATAAATTCTGTCTAATACGTCATAATTCTCAAAAAGCTGAAAGGACGTCTTCGCCGAGTTAATCCAACAAAAACTATGGCGAATGTTCTTCTTTTGCATGACAATGCAAGACCACACACCAGCCGTTACACCATTCTAGAAATTGAGAAATTGGGATGGCAAGTCTTACCTCACCCACATACAGCCCTGACCTGGCACCATCAGACTTCCATCTGTTCGGCTCACTAAAGGAAGCTCATCGTGGAGGAGCCTTTTACAACGTCCGTACGTCAATGGCTTAGGAAGCAAGACCGTGTGTTTCACTACACTGGAATACATGCCCTTAGGTGGACCAAAACTGTGGAAAAGGACGGAGATTATATTGAATAGTGACAAATTAGTCGTCAATGTTGTAATTTTCAAGCTATGTAAATTGAATTCAACTTTCTTGACAATTAAAAGAGAAAAAATAGGAGGCATTACCTTTTGACCTACCCTCGTACATTAGATATGCATGGCAATTTTGTTATTATTAGGAATTACATGAAATTACGAGGCGTAGTCGTAAAGTTTTATCACCCTATTAAAATGTTATAGTTTTTGTTGATATGTGATTCTTCATTTCCGGGAACAAGAAAATGACACTTTATGTAAGATTGGGTGAATAAGGTGAATGCTATAAGGTCTCAAAACCACACTCTCCTGTTTTGTCAACTGAAACTTAAGCTGAATGAGCTGGTGCATTGTCAGCCAAAAGACGGACACCTTGGGAGAGCGTACCATGTCATTTCTTAATCAGAGCTGCTCGTAACTTGTCCATAAGATTGCGGTAATATCTGCCAGTGATGGCTTGACCCTTGGAAAGATAATCTGTAATGTTGATTCCACGACAACCCCAGAAAACTGAAAGAATGGCCTTCCCAGCTCACTCTTACAATTTTGCCTTTTAGGGGGGGGGCGGATCGGAATATTTGCAATCCATGCTAATGGTTCTTGCCTCTGGATCATACTGATAGATCCAGGATTCATCCATGGTTACCAGAGAATTAAAGAAATCATCATCATACTGCTCCAACAGCATCAACGTCTATCTCGAAAAGTCACGCCGTGTTTGCTTTCGGAAAAGGGTAAGCAAACGTGGAACACACCGTGCAGACACCTTAAACATGAATAATTTAAGTCATGAATAATTTTCCACACACCACCATAACTAAGATGTGTCTCATTCTAAATCATTTGGATGGTTGTTCGTCTGTCTTCCAGTATTAAACACTCCACTTTCTTCACTGTGAGAGCATCGCCTGTCATTGACAGTCTACCAGCTCTTGGCTCATCTGTCAGGGACATGTGACCAGTTTGAAAATTCGTTTTCTACCTCTCAATAATGGCATACGATGGGTAATCATTCCCATAAACAGCTGTGATCTCATCATGGATTTCCTGGGCAGTTTTGCCCTACAAATGCAGGAACTTTATGACACTACAAGCCTCAATTTTCTCCATCTTACACCTCAGTCACTTCTGGCACTCGCTGTAAAAGAACAAAAGGTCTCAAATCACTGAAACTACCAACCTTATGTCACGAGGGATCAATTACGATACTGAAACATTTTCATCACTCTAGCATAAAAGCTACCGAGGGATATTTAAGACTTTACGATACTCCCTAGTAGAATATTTGTGTTCCACGGCAGCCTTAGGTGAAGGCTTTTGGTATATGTTTTAATTTTTGTTTTATTAAACATGCTATGCATCTCTCTCCCACTCTCTAATACCGTTAATGGGTATTTGTGGGTATTCATGTATTCACAATCATTCTTTACTTCTGTTTGACTCACTTAAAGCTCCCATTAAGTTTTATATGCTTATAAACCGCTGTCTCATATTGTGACATTCATAGGTAAGATTTTCCTTTTGCTTTACGAGATTTGGGAGTTTAGTGCCTTTCCGCACTAAAGTGATTAAATATTGGGCTGTTCACCTGGTACTTCTCCATCCTATATCATGGCTTCTTTTTGGGGTACCACAAAGCATGCTTTAGTAGTCTGTCAAAGGGAATTCAAATAATGTTTTCCTTCAGAATATTGATGTTAAACTGTCTATTGTATTAAACGACATTTTATGTTTAATTCCTTTCTTATATTTTCGCCTATATTCTATCTCTTCTAGATACCTCTGGATAATATTGTTTATCGATTTAATAGTATTCATGAACTTTGAGGGAAATTATAGTAATGTAATATGTCCCAAAGCTTCTGTCTATTTCGTTATATGCCTTTTCATATCCAGCAACAAGATAAATATTGACAGCTTTAATTCTGTTTCCCCAATAAATTGCTTTACTACAAAGATTGCATTTATACTTGCTCTATCTTTCCTGAATCCGCATTTCAGATAAAACCTTGCCTTTTAAACATCGAGCTTATATACACAACTTGCCGTGTGCCTCTGTAAGCTCTTCACCAACACAATAATATATCACAGTTGATATTAAAGAGGGTGCAATATAAACTTCTGAATGAAAATTAACTTCTTCTTAACTTTCCTGCTGTGGTGATAGCTTCAACGCATTTGTTAGGAAATAAAAGTGGCCCTCAATTTCAGATTAAAGTCTACTTTGAAATCTCTTAGAAAATCGCACAAACAAAGCCAATAAAGTTCCGGATGTGTTTCATCTCTGAAGTGGGGTGGAGAAAAATTTAATAAAACTTCGTCAATGGGACAGTTGGCTTTTATGACACAGGAAGCTTTATCGAACTTTCTTTACGATGCTGTAACAATTTTAGAAGCATCACTTGGCACTAGAATATCAATAAAAGACATGCTTTCCAAAAGGGAGAGAAATTCTCTGGTACAGAATGGTTCAAATTTTGATAGACCATTTGAATTTTATACCTTTAAGAGTACAAATTGCACGATTGCATTTCGCTATTGTAAGCGGATATCTTGACTTTAGACAATATGCCGCGAGGATCTCAAAATTATGTAATGAATCTTGGAACTGCGAAACTCTGCAAATTTTTATTAGCAACATATGCTCTATTTGTCTTGAAATGTCTATGGTCTGGGTAGACCTTAACTTGTCAGGCAGTAAATAGTTGACAAAAACATTCTAACCTTCAATGGCACACATACAGCAAAATTCAAAAGCAAAATTTTGGATTATACGACACAAAGGTTTACAGAAAATTATATTCCAGGTACCCCTGCAAAGAAATATCTATAAATTTGTTACATTTTCAATAACGATGAAAATATATATTTCAATATCATATATTGAAACTAATTATATGAAAATTAAAGTGTGCACTAAGATTTCTTGGAATAGTTTAATTGTTTTATTCAGATGGAATTTTGTATATTAGGTCGTCCCATAAATAAAAATGCTTTTTTGAGTTTGCTGTTTTGGAAAATATGTGTTCCTTTGGCTTGGTAATTGCAGGATCCTCTGGCTGTGTTGTGTATACTGTGATAATGTATTCGCCTTCATTTGTTAATGAACAATCGCAAAATGGAGATAAAATTTGAACTTGTCTAGAACACTACTGGAAACATGCTTATAAACACGTTGCCACAGCTGGAATATGTGAAGCGGAAGGAGAAGGTGTCGTAGATGAGCGTGTGGCACAACGTAGGTACCAAAGTTTCAACAATGGACCCGAAAACACTAAAAGTGAACATCTAAAATATGAATTATTGAGGATACATGTCAAGTTTTGCTAGAAAATCCGCAAAAAGATGCTCATAGCTTTCAGAAGAACTTGGTGAAGCAAAGGATGCTACACATCACCACATTAAGATACTTGAAAAATCATACATAAGCTGTGGATCTGTACCTCGAACTGACACCTCAAAAGGCCGAGTATAATAAGGATATCTGTCATCAGCTTATCCCTAATCCCATGACTGACAAGATTTGTCAGGAGAATTGTCACTTGTGATGAAAAATGGTTACATTACTGAAACCCTGATGCCTTGAAACTGTGACTTGATTCCCGCCAATCTTCCAAAGTCATCGTTAAAGAAAAGCAGTTCCTAAGGTAATGTGTGTCTACTTGAATTTTGAAAGTGTGATTTACTGGGAGTTTGTTCCAAACGGGCGGGCAATTGATGCGTATCTTTAATTTCAACAGCTGCTAAATTATTTTCAAAAGAATGTGAATTTTTGATTTTGATAAAGGAGGTGGTCCAAAGAATCTTGTATTAATGCACAAAATTGCCTTTACACCACGTAAAGATTTATGAGTAATTAGTGTGCATTTTCAAAAGTGTCTCCTATTCTCCGTTTATGAACTCGAGTCTAGCTTCAGAAACAGACAGCATTGTTCAACATATCAATCATGAGATTCTAATTTCCGAAGAGCTTTATGCCCAGATGAGACTAAGGACGATGACGTCAGAAACTTTCTACATAAATTCATACCGATAGTCCATTGAGACTTCGAGCTGAATTCGCAGTAAACATACCATATCTACGTAATTCATGAAACCTAACAGTAAACACAGCAGACTGGAGTTTCAGATACTGTCTACCCACCACAAGAAGACAAGAGAAGAAAGAAGGGGAGAGGGGTTTGAACTGTATCTGCTCTGTTAGTGGATCCGTTTTCTAGCAAATGAGTGTGTGAGCGTGCATATGAGTCATTCATGCTGCCAGGACTGTTTGTTGCAGTAACTGTAGTAATAGGTATTATGCATGGCTGAGTTACGTGACAACACTTGCGTATTTTACAACGAATCTAGCATTCTTGTCATATTAGAAAGGCGAGCATAAACACCATGGGGGAAAAAGTAATTACGTTACACATTCTTCTAGCTTGCCTTCTTGTGCTGGGCAGACAGTACATTATTTCCAATACAGGTCGGAAAATTAGACGCAAGTGTTAGTGACTTCCCAAGGTAGATGAATTGCATTAAAACAAAGCGTGGTCCTAGAATCCAATTCTTGTTATGAGTCGCACTCCGCAGCTCACAGTTCCGCCAGAATAGGTAAACACTGTAGATATAATTCCAGATGCATATGCAACAGAAAGGAATGCAAGTTCAAAACGTTTACCTCCATTTTAATACAAGGAACTAGATTGTGGCCTTGTACATAGACATTAAATACCACCATTTTTATGACAATCTATTCTGAATACGAAAATTAAAGTGTATAACGCAAGTGCCTTTGAGTTTCTGTGGCATTCATGGCTTATTATAACGGGAACGTATCTAATATGAAAAAGAGGTATTAAATGTTCTACAGAATGAATTGTGAATATGCTACACTTTTAATCTGTAAATACAATAGCAGTGATAAAGATAATTGTAGAGGTGGATCCTGAGATCAAAGAGCCTTCTCAGCAACTACATCGAACAGTGACAAGTCTGTATGTTTTACATGTGATTTCTATGCAAATACGAGAGTCAACTGAAGTATGACAGGACAAAAATAAGTGAACACCACCGGATATGAACAATTTCGAATATGGCTTATGCCACAGAGAATTTATTTCAAAGAAACTGTGCAGTTTAAAGACATTTACATTGTTTGTCGTAGGAAAGTTTTTTATTGTTTGCAGTTTGTTAGTTATATAATATAATATAAAGTTCCTTACAAAAGAAGAGGACTTCACAAGTAATTTCCAGAATACTTTATATGCATTTTTCTTTGTCTCGTAACTATTTCAATAGTTTGTGCTTATAAACATTTTGGCTAGATTTGATAAGATAAAAGCATACCAACAATTTTCACATATAGATAATTTATGGCCAGACCTTAAACTGAATAAGTAGTTCATTTAACCGGGTTTTCGATTTTTAGTTACGGTGTTCAGACAGAGACACACATACCACCGCATGTTTTTCTTCTGTTAATGCCTGTATATGTTAAAGGGGCTCAATTATTCCTCTGATATCAAAACTTTAATTTTTGAAGATATACAACAGTTCGTCAAAAGAGTCAATTGCTTTCTAGAGAAATTGAAAGCATTTAACTAAATAATATGCATACAGTGACAAAGAGTATTCTCTAAAAAAGAAAATTTCAAATTATAATTGCATAGGAAACAAAAGAATGTGTTTGAAGTGTTTGTAATTCAATCTTCCGTAATGTTAAACATTCTTTGACATTTGCTTTCCGCAGTAATGAAACGGTTACGTTTCCCTTAATTGAACCACAAACCCCTAAAGGTTGAGTCAGAAGCAGGTGTTTCCAATAAAAATAAACATCTCAAATAATGCTGTTCCAGCAAAACTTGGCAAACCTTGTGGATATACCAGTGAGAAGCAGAAATCGAACCTGATGTTAACAACGTTTATAGTTCTAACGGAGAAAGAATCCTTAGGGCAACAAGCGCGAGTTTACTTTCCCAGCCGAGCGTGAAGTTATAATGAAGCCGGTAAACTAGTACAGAATGAACTGATAATAATTGTGCTTTGAGATACTGCAGGGCTTATGGTTGCCAAGTTATTGTGTCTGTTTGGTATTGAACTCGTATCTTTGTTGTCAAAGAAGCCTTAGTTAATTACGTCCTTTGTGTATGTGACATTGAAAAGAATAAATATTAAGTGATGCTTGTAAAGACGTAGACACTATGAGCCACACTGCATCTTCTTCCATGTTTGATGAAGTATTTGAAAGCTTATTGGTGCTATGTTTTTGTGGAAAGATTACTTTATAGTAGTCAAAAATTTTATAAGTAGCTATATAAAAGATTCCTGAGAAATGGTGTGATTTTCTATATAAAAACTCGTTGCACTCACATGAGTCTCTATCATTGTCCTACAAATTATTGTTATAGAACATAATTATTCTATAATTTATTAACTACAGCCATAGATTAAATCTCGAAATTTTTATCTGAATGGTTCTACGCTGTAATGTGGTGATTAACGCACTTAAATTACAGATATTTGCAGAATATGACAAGAAAGTTTTGTTTAACCTCTATAATACTAATTAATCAAGAATTTTAGGTAATTTATTAAACAATAAAGATCATTAAAATAAGCCTTGAAGCCTTCCTGGCGACGAATATATTTCACATATTCTACGGAAACAAGCAAGTTGAAAACACGATTTGAAATCGACGTTTTGGGAGCGTACCTCACTCCCAACATCAAGATATTTAACCCATCAGGAACAGCCAATTCAATTCAGCTACCCTTGAAAACCGGCCTTAAAATGGAAATCCGTCCTTGAAAACCGGCCTTAAAATGGAAATCCGTCGGCTCAAGATACACAGATCTACACAGCTTCCTCATCATGTTAAGTAGTTACGTTTCTTTGACTTGATTAATTTTCTGCACTCACGCCATCTCCTGATGTCGCATTTAATTTTCTGAAAACAGTCTTTTGTTCAGCGTTGATAGTGTTTTATCTTTGTTGATATTTGTGTTATATCCAGTAATATATTTTGTGGTTATAGCGTTTCTTTTAAAATCCTGATAATGGGCGCCATGTACGCTCCTTAACGCCAATTTCAAATCGTCTTTTCACATGGCTTGTTTCCCGAAAAGAACTGGAATAGAAGTAATTGATTATTTACATACTTACACATTAGGCTCACACATATATTTACATTGCTTTGCTCTTCTGATTAGAGATTTTGAAACAACTTATCCCCATTGTCTAATTTAATGCCTCATTGACTGTTCAAAATCATAAATTTTTTGCTAGTTTTTCAAGCTTATTCTCTCATAGATACTTTTAACAATATCGACAAATTTGGTTACATTCCTAGTGCAAAGTATAAAACAATAATAAAAATGCAACCTGCATAAAAGAGATTAGAACTACAATTTCCCATTAGGGAAAATTTACTTTCCAAAAAGTAATAAATAAGCTTCCGCTGCTTGTTTGCATTATTCTTATCTTAAATTTAATTTAAAATACTTTACGTGCAACAACAATGTATGCAAGTGAAGCTGCAGAGATATTTTTCTGGACTTTAAGAAGCAATTTAACATTTTAAAGCGTTGGACATGCTTTAACTATTGGTACTCACCCTTAGTCGACATAAACATTACAGGAACTACTTTCACGACAACGCGTGATATAGAATTTCTTATATTAGGCATTATCTTTTCTCTTTGTATATAATTTATCACACATTTGTAACGAGCCTTTGGTACTGCATAGAAAGAAACACAAACAAAATCTTTTATAACGATTGTTTTGAGGACTTTCGGCAACTATCATAATAAAATCCGCTTTTACATTCCCTAATACGTTCAGTAAGCAGGGAAAGTTGAGCTCCACCCAAAAATTCGATACAAAGATTTCACGTTTTGTGAATCCCTGAACGAAAAGGAAAACAATCTTATATAAAATATACCGTTCTGTCTGTTTTTGCGTACAGCGTTTCAACAAAGAAAATTCGGTTACATACCAAACTTAGCTCAGCATATACCTAGAAAGCTACAAGATATTAAAAAGTTAATGATGCAGCCACTACTCAGAGAAGATGTTTCCAAAGTTTGATTATTTGAGGATTGTGATTAAAGTCGTAAATATTTAATACTTTATCATGACAAATGTCTTAAATTTACACAAAACAGCCACTGAAGTTCTTTAAATTCTGGATCACCTCTGCATAATTCAAAATATTCTGGAAAAAGAAAAGTTTCGCCATTCTCCAGAAGGAAGTGGAAACTAGAACCTCTAGCTTGATAAACGTTCACACAAGAGAGGCCTTCTTTACGGCATTAGTTTGACCCCATCTTTATTAAGTAATTTTATTACACTTAAAAAACGAATAACTAATATATTTATTACACACACACACACACACACACACACACACACACACACACACACACACACACACACCTGCATGCAACTGCAACAGAGAAGACGAAACCACAGATCACATCCTGTATGACTGCATCAAATGGAAGGACCAAAGGGAAAAACTAAGAATGCAAATAAACAAGAAAGGAAGTGGCCAGTACATAAAGCAGCACTTCTGGGACAATATTGTCACCCAATTATCGTAAGGCACGACCAACTGGAGCTGGGTAGGGGACAGGAGGCATTAAGACCACGCCTACCCATTTATATATATGACCCTGTGTATATATATGAAGCTCTAGTTAGGACAAGAATTTTACTTGCTCAATTTGAAACAAATTCGCAGATACATACACATAATACAAGAAGCAAATCAGATCTACGCATTATAAGCCACAATACAACTTTATTCCCACATAGCTTCGAACATAAAGCAGTATTATTATATAACAAACTACCCGATGGCATTAAAAGTACAACATCGGAAATAAGTTTTAAACTGACTGTAAAATCATTTTTAAGAAAAGGTTGCTATTATTCAGTGAAAGAATACTTAAAACATGATCATATCAATGCTTCCTAAAATGATGTTTGTGAATAAATATCTGTGCAACTTCGAAGGTGATACTTGTAATATTCAGTAAAGCTGTAAAAAATATCCTACTAAAAGTAATGTCACAGACAACAGATGAGATTCTAAGAAATAAAATTAAATAATAAAGTAAATATTGATTTTTTCTTGGTAAAAATTATGTCTCTTACAGCCTAGTTCTTAAAAATGTAATACATTAATCTATTATGTGACCTAATTTGCATTATTCTAAATTACTATTTGTATTATTATTCTGTTAATTTCTACTGCATTACTTTAGTCACTATTGTATTATTTAACTACTATTGTATTATTTAATTACTATTGTATTATTCATAATTGTATTACTCATAGGAAATGTGTTATTCTTATGGGTACAAATTTGACGAAGCCATG